>JAOEHY010024390.1:2047-16926 GCA_025447955.1 Psilopsiagon aurifrons
TCCCCTTCCCCCCCCCCCCCTTTTGGAGTGGGGAGGAAGAAGGAGGGGGAAATGAGTGAACAAACTGCTTGTTTCACGGCTTAAACCACGACAGTTCTTTTAGGAGGGGGAAGTGAGTGAACAAACTGTATGGCTGATTTACAGCTTAAACCACGACATATTGTCACCAGTGCACTGTCATGAAAGCAATTGGCACTTGCTGTTCTTTAACTGATAGCAACCCCATAACAAAAGGATCCTCTGAGAGTTCGGGCAAACTAGGCAGCTGCTTGATTTTCTCTATGCTCAAGGCCGAAAAGCCCATTGGGACTCTTTTGGGCCCTTGAAGTACCCTCTCCTATGTTAGTCTGTGCCAAGGATATTTGGAGCTTGCAGATCAGGCACAATAGGATGCTTCTGTCACTCATTTCAGTTAGGTTTACCTCAGCCTCCAACACAGACAGGTCTTGGTATCCTCATCTCATTCCAGAAGTATAGATGTATATTGTCCCTTTGTAATCTGATGGTGTTAGAGTATGCTGTGCACCAGTGTCCACCAGAGCTTTATGCTGCCATGGAGCTGATGCTCCAGATCATGAAAACCACTCAATCCATTAAGTCTGGTTTTCCCTTTCCTCTGCTGCCTCAAGGCAGGGCCTTTCTACTCCTGGTTGGAGTCTTCATTACTTAATTTGCAACTGCAAACCAGAAGTCTCTTCGCTGCGTTCAAAAGTACGATCAGCCCCTCTGCTCTGCCCAGCAGGCCCTGGAGGGGTAAATTTCCTGGATAGACATCTTTTGCTGTTTTTTTTTTTTTCTTGCAGTTCCTATAAAGCTTCTAGTCTTCAGGTAGGATCACCATCCCACTTCCTCATGTCGTCTTCCCTGGTTATGCATGTAGAACCACAGGGTAACATGTGGTGCGCACCACCAGTACTTGAACAGAAAAAGGCTGATTCTTAATAGCTGAAGCATTGGTCAGTGAGGGAAAGGAAGATCCATACTTATGAATTTCTGGAACAATGCTGTATCAGTTTCTCTGCAGCCAAGGCTGTAGGGAAGAAATGAGCTTCTGTCTGAACTTTTGGATTTGGCTGGCTAATCCATCCACAGCAGGTACCTCTGAGTCTGTCTAACTCATTATCTCCAAGATGTTTGCGTACAATATTCGTGTACTTTGTATAAACTTCTACATCGACAGTGTGGACCAGATACTATCCATGCTTTTGCATACCTGGTTGCCATCCAGGTTGCTATTGGCCGCCTCCAATAAAGACAGTGGATACCTCTCTCAGAGGTCCATTTTCTTTGGAGATTTGTGAGATTTTTCTTAAGGGGATACCTGTTCTTCATATGTGGCAGGAATCATCTCAAAAGAGAGCACTCCCACCTCCTTGCCAATCCCTTTGTTAGTGGCCTTATTGGTAGCAAGGGATCCCAGCTGCTGGCCTACCTTACCATCTAATTCCTGACTATTGGCCCAAATATCTCAGCATCAGAGTAACCAGCTAAGAATTTTCTTGCCAGGTTGATGGCTGAAACCTTTTTGTGTATGTTGCAACTCACCTAGGGATAGGGTTTCTGTCTCATTTGTGATTTCAGTCCCTTTGTCCTCCTGTTTCTGTGACTGTTCTGCTGCAGAACAGGCTGCTTCTTCATTCTTTCTCCTGCTCCCTCTTAGGAGAAGCTTCTTCGTCCCTTACTAAATGAGTTGACTTTTGCTTCCATTGTTTCTTTTTAATTACAATCACTGCAATTGCAGCGCAAGCCAGGACTTGTGTAACGTGCAGTAAATAAAGCATGTAGACACAGTCAACAATGAAGGTAAATGAAATATTAAAGAACTACTTATTAATTGAGAAGCATCAATTTTGTGCAATATATAAGGAGTCATCTTCTTGGAATATAGCCATATTGATCATGTTGTTAACTACTATTTTGTAAAGTCTAAGCATAAGAATGTTGAATTGAGGTAACACTTGTGGCTGTTAAGCTGCCATTTTCTAATAGTTAGGTATATGATTCTGCATATGTTCTTAGTGTTCTTGTAAGTTTTGGTTTATGTTATATAACCATGTTACTAGATAACTTATTTTTTCCTTTGATTTTCTTAGTCTAAAACAGTGTTCAGATGGTCTGATTTGTGCCCTTATACAGATTTTTATGGTATTGAAATTAAACTTTTGACTGTAGTTTAAAGTATTTTTACAAACCAAAGTAATGGTGTCCTCTTCCGAAAGAAGGAAGTAGTCCGAAAGGAGGAAGTAGTTATTGTTAGTAATACGGTTTTATTTATGGTGCAGACAGATTTTTTTCTCTGTTGATATATATCATTCAGTTTTGTCCAAATCTGAGTCATTCTTGTGCTATGTCTGAAGTAATTGGAAAAGCCTTTCTTAAAAAAATCCTGTAAGAAGAAGTGTAGAGTGGTGGTAGTTGCCAAGAGTTTTACTTTAGATCTGTTGGTCAGTAAATGCAGAGCTAACTGGATATCATAGCCATCTTTTACTCAATGAAAGAAGCAGTTAAAAGTTCTTTACAGAGCACCTACCAACAAATATCAGGAGAATCTAATAGTGGTAGTGACATTGCTGGTCAACATATAAAAGTACTAACATGTTGAAAGTAAGAACATTTCAGGAAGTCTGACTAAAATCTAGGTTGCAAAATAATTGATAGTAACAAAAAGAACCAGAAACAGGCAGAAGTAACCAGGTAAGCACCTTCAGTGTAAGTCTGTGATAAAGCAAATGAAGAGGTCTTTATTGTATACAAAAATAAGTTAAAAGAGAGATATATAAGTTAAAAGGAAGAAAAAAAATGCTGAGCTAAGAGGAAATGGATTATGTCAGTATCTGAGTTTTTTTAGGGGGGGTAAATTATAAGGTGACTGTATGCTCCTAATAAAAAAGATACAAAAGTTTGGGCTTTGAGGACTCTAAGGTTAAAGGGCAATGACTTATTTGTAAGTAGCATAAAACCTGTCACTTCAGAGAGTGAAAAACCTGAGTCTAACATGGTTAGCATGAAAAATTTGATGTCAATAATTCCCTAATGACCACAGTACAGTTCTTGAAAGCAAGCAAAAAGCTACTATCCTGATGTTGAAAGAGATTTCTATTTGATATACATTAAAAGTAAACATTCTAGAGGATATAATGCTAAATTAAGGTCAAGATTACAACAGCCGGAAAGACAAGAAGAAAGAAAGAAAAAGAGAAGAATGTGTGCAGCGCAAGTTCATTCAGGCAAGCATGAGTTATCACCTGTTGCTTCTGTGAACTCATGTGCAGACAGCATCATGTATGCCATTTGAATGAACTAGAACATTTTGCCTGCAGTTTAGAAAAGTTGAAATATGCTAGTGAAGTAATTCCTTGGTAGCATCTCAAGTGGTGGCAAAACTTTTTTAACTAAACAGATTTTGCCATGTTTTATTGGAAAACTGTCATGTTTTTGTCTATGGCTTTTCATCAACGACTTGCGTAGGTTATCATGTAATGAATGCATACATTCATTACGTGCTCATTCATAATGCGATGTACATTAAAAGCTGACTTTAAAATTTCATTCTATGAGCAACCAGCAGTCACGAACTATATACAAACTTTAATTGATGGGTTTAACTTATCTGCCATCATAAAATTTTTATTTCCTAAAGTTGATCAGTGGCTACAGTCATACTGTTTTCATGTCCTTCCTTTTTGAAAGGCAGACTTCTCTTATGAGAAGTATTTTTCCTTTTTTTTTTTTCCAGAAGATCACATGAAGTTAAAGGGACTTTACAAAAAACACTTATCTAGCCCTGTCCTGCATCTATACACCCACCATCATTCTTTTATATTTCTTTCTGTCTTTAGTTCAGAACCATGATTTTTCAGTAGAAACCACAATTTTGTGACTACATAAAATATGTAAATTCACTATTGCTGGGAATTTTGAAATTATTATTTTTTCCATATCCACACTAAAGAAGAAAACCTATAAACATCAGATAAAACAAGATCTCCCCTCATGCCCCTTTATTGTGCAAAATCTCTCCTATCAGACTACACTCTTAAAAAAACACTAGTTTGAATTCCAGTCAGGAAACCTGAGCAGCATGTAAACACTACTAGGTCTTTTCTAGGGCAGAAAATTGGTTCTACTGCTGGGATCAAAAGTGTAGAGAATGGTGTCTCAGCATCTACCTGGCATCTGTTAATGAGCATATGACTACGTGGAATTACTACTAGAGCTCATGTTGAAGTCCAGACAAGGATAACCTGAAGCACTGGCACAGGTCAGGAGTGACTGACAGAGTCACAACCCTGCTGGAAAGGGCCTGGGGGCTTCAAGGGACTGCAGAGTGGACAGCAGCCAAGCACTCTTTATCATAAAGAAAACAAACCTTGTGCTAAAGTGATCATAACTACTGGACTGAGGGGAAAGCTGGGAGCCTGGGAAGGGCCTACCAAGGTGTCCTGGGCTTATAGCACAGGAGCAGTGATGAGCGCTTGTGGCTGGGCTTACTTGGTCTGCTGTGGAGGAGGTGAAAGGTGATTCAAAGACAGCCTGAAACTACTTGGAGGGTAGCTGCAAAGGACACCAAATTTATACTGTTCTTAGCAGTGGCATGTGTTTAAGAAGGTGTATGGGCCTCCATATTGGGAGGTTCAGATTGAACATCAGGAAAATCTCCATCAGGAATGTGATGCAGCACCATATCAGGTTATCCATGGAGGCAGCAGAATTTCTGTTGGAGGTTTTTTGAGATTCAGACAAAGCTGTGGCTGATGTGATCTGGTGTTGATGATAACCTCATTTTGAGCATGAGATTCAAGTGGACAACATCATGAAGGCCATTCCAATGGCAGTTGTAGGATTCTGTGAGAAAATATAGTGCTCCTTATAACTATGTTCAAAAATAAGGCAAGATGATGTTTTGCCAAGATAGATAAGTAAAATCAATATCATTAATATTTCCTGATTTAGATGCCTAAGTATTAGTACTTGAATCAGTGGCCTCTTTTTTCATAAATTGGTTTAATTTTCCATTGTCCTCTAAATGTACATTAGGTGTCCATTGCTTGATTTCTCTGAAGTTTGACTTTAATATTTGGGTTGAAATTCTTTCCTTTCGCTTATGGTTTTCTTTAATTTTTGCATAGGATTTTGGCCTATGTTCAGCTGTTCAGCTGTCACATTCGAATGGTCTGTGGCTGCAATTCATGTATTTTTATGATTTTCATAGCATCCCAAAAAATGAAATGATAAAGTACCTTAAATAGCCTCACGTAGCAGATTATTTTTAGCTCTCATATCAGCATTTTTCATTTCTTGCAGGGCTATAATTAATTTCATTATTATTTTTAATTTATTCAGATGTCTTGAATATCCACTATGCACACACTGAAAATACAAGCCTGAAGTTAAACTTCTCCTTGGTTGACTGTAACACATTAATTCTTGTAGAATTTTTACAGCAATTGATTTTGCTGTTGATTTGCTTCAGAGTGCGTACATTAATGCCTACCATATTGTAATCTTTATTTTCTTAAACTACATTACAGCTAGAGTAAGAAAAATAGCTAAATTATGAATATAAATTTTGTGATTAAAAATCTAATTAGAAGGCGTTTGCTTACTGCTTCAGCAACTGCTGAAGGTCTGAGTCTAAACTGAGCTTATTAACACGAATGTAGTGGGTTCATTCTGGCTGAATGCCAGGTGCCCACCAAAGCTGCTCTATCACTCCCCCTTCTCAGCTGGACAGAGAAACAGACATAACTAGAGGCTTACAGGTTGAGATAAAGACAGGGAGAGGTGGAGAGCTCACTCACCAGTTACTGTCATGAGCATTACAGGCTTGACCTGGAGAAAATTAATTTAGATTATTAGCAATGAAATCAGGTGTAAAGTAATGAGAATTAAAAGTTAAATCTTAAATCTTAAAATACCTTCCCTCCACTCCTCCCTTCTTCCTGGGTTCAAATTTACTCCCTATTTTCTGTATCTTCTGTACTTGAGCAGTGCAGGGGAATTCAGTATGGGGGTTGTGGTAACTTCATCACATGCTGTCTCTGCTGCTTCTTCCTCCTCAGGGGAGGACTCCTCACACTCTTCCGCTGCTCCAGGTCCCTCCACAGGAGACAGTCCTCCATGAATTTCTTCAACCCAAGCCCTTCCCATAGACTGCAGTTCTTCACGAACTGTTCCAGCATGGGTCCCTTCCATGGGTGCAGCCCTTCAGAACAGACTGCTCCAGCGTGGGTCCCTTCCATGGGTGCAGCCCTTCAGAACAGACTGCTCCAGCGAGGGTCCCTTCCACAGGGTCACAATTCCTGCAGCAAACCTGCTTCAGTGCGGGCTTCTCCCTCCACAGGGCCACAGCTCCTGCCAGGAGCCTGCTCCAGTGGGGGCTTCCCATAGGGTTACAGCCTCCTTCGGGCATCCGCCTGCTCGAGTGTGGGGTTCTCCATAAGCTGCAGGTGAGATCTGATCCTCCATGGACCTCCATGGGCTGCAAGGGCACAGCTGCCTCACCATGGACTGCACCATGGGTTGCAGGGGAATCCCTGCTGTGTCCCTGGAGCACCTCCTCCCCTTCTGCATTGGCCTTGGTGTCTGCAGAGCTGTTTCTCACACATATCGTCACTCCTCTCTGGCTGCAATTGCTCCTGCACAGGAACTTTTTCCACTTCCTATGTTGCTCCAGAGGTGCTGCCACCCTGTCACTGGTTGGGGCCCCTGGCCAGTGGTGGTTCCATCTTGGACCTGGCTGACATTGGCTCTATTGGACATGGCAGAAGCTTCTGGCAGCTTCTTACAGAAGCCATCACTGTAGCTTCACCCAATCCCCCCACAAAATAGACCAACAACTTTGCCATGAAAACCCCATATAATTACTCATCATTAAGGTGTTTCATTAATGTCTCTTCCTCCATGCACTGAATCATAAAATACAGTGGTTAGGGTTAGAAAGGAGCTTAAGATCATCCCATGGGCAGGGACACCTAAACACATTGCTGTGCAATCTTTTCTTGCAGGTGTGTATCAACCCTCTTGAGAGTGGTCAAACTGAAATCGTTCTGTGCTGTAACTGGAGGCTTGATTGTAAATTATGGCCATTGTATGGCTTGCTTTATTTGGTATGCCATGTGTGCTATAATAAAGATGTGAACTCTAGTTTGGCAGAGGCAAATACTCAGTGTACCTATCTTAAATATTGTACCGGGACAGTGAAGCTACTGATGCACGATCTATGCGGAATAATATGTAGCTATACTTGATGTATTCCTGATTCTTAGTTTAGATGTAAGAAATCTTTTGACTTGCTCAGAACTCAGGTTTCTGCAAAGGAAAGTAATCAAGTCGACAGGTGCAGACTGTAATATCTGCGCTATGGCATTTATCAGGTAATGGTAAAAGACTGTGTAAAACATGGAGAAAAAAACCAATTTCTTCTCATTATGACAACAGGCTTCTCAGAATATCAGTGTTCTCAGAAAAGTAATTCTTTGACAATTTTCTCTTACAATGGTGAGCTCCTTGTTAAAAGTCCTGAAAACTTTCTGAAGACATCTTCTCTCCTTTAAATCAATATATTTGGAGATTTCTTTCTCAGATTGTTTTCCATTATTCCATGACACAGGAAATATTACCAGTGGTTTAGATGATTAAGTAAACAATAATGTTTATTAGTGCTCAGATTTCACTCTGATCTTAAGAGGTTCTGATATTCACTGTTTCTAAGCACTACGGTGCTTACTTTAGGTATTTGTCACTTACTATTTAACATGAAATTGCCTTGAGCAAGAGGGAAACATGGGAGTTGGAACAGCTGAGAGAATTTAACATTAACTTTCTACTCTTTTCACATTGTGAGTTGTATAGTTGCAAATCTCTGACTACTACTTTTATTTTATTATTGGTATTTGGTCTTTCATTTCTTCAGAAAGGTAGATGATAACCTGTAGCAAAGCAAGCATACTGTGGGAAAAAACTTGCTTAATGCCGGTAACAGATGTCCTTTCTGCAGGTATGAGTATGCATTTTAGATAATAGTATGTTAATCTCATAATAAAATAGCTTTGTCTTTGCTTTTAAAACCCCAAATTTGCTAAACCCTAGAAACCTTTTACTGCACGTTTTAGTTCTTTTCATTTTCTCAATAATGACAGTATAAATAATATTTGTAAGAAACTAGCTTATGAAAAGGAATTAAAAGTTATCAAATTAACATTATAGGCATTTTCTTACATGATGGATATTTTCTTTTGCATTGATCGTAGGCTTCAGAAGAAGCTCTCCATCACAGCACTGAGGATGAAGAGTCTTCCCAGGGAATGGAGCCATATCTTGTGCGCAGATTATCATCCCGTAATATCCAGCTTCCCCCCCTGGCTTTCAGACAGTTAGAACAGGCAGACTGGGATAAAAAGAATGATACTGAGACTATCCCAAGGCCCACGACCCTTCCACTGAGGATTCTTCCTCTCATTGCTATTACATCTCCTGAGTCCAGCAGGTAAGGTCCAGCAATTTCTTGATTTGAAATTTTCAGTGGCAAGTGCATGACAGTAGATGCTGCTTCTAGAACAGGAATTTATTTCTTTCCTAAATCCCCTAAATAAGTGAAAAAGAAGAATAAAATATTAATACGTAAACTTGTTCCTTGATAATACTTGATAATTACTTGATAATACTGCTGGTAAACCTTTTGGTCACGTCCAAATACAAGAAAGTATTTTCTCTGAACACTACTAATACCATATATGCAGAGAGAAGATTCTGGAGTCTTGAATAACCATTTTTTAAAAATATAATAAATAGAGGAGCTTTTTTATACATTGACAAATTTTCACATGATACATTTTCAAAACAAGTTTCAAAGATTCGTGGGAGGCTTTTGCATACTCCTGCATTACTACACTATTTTAAATGTAAATAGTTGAACATATTTGGTTATAGTGATTTGTATTATAGTTTCGTCATATTACATCTGTGGCTTCTTGCATTATGCACAATTTTTAGAGTAAACTTTCCTGTTCTTAAATGTTTCTAACACCATCCTGTTTGCTATGTTTATTTTCCAAAATGTGAATTGTTTAGTGTGAAATTGTTCTTTACAATGGTGGCAGTGGCAGTGCAGCTGTTTGCTAACCTGAGAAAATATAAGGAGAAGGAAAGGCAAACACGCTGAGAGCTGAAATGCAGGACTTAGGAACTTTTGGATATATCTTCAGAGACAATATTGTATTCTGAATAATGCAACTGTGAAGAGAATGTAGGACTTGCAGTGCAGGAAAAAAATATAAGTATTCATCAGGTTGCTATGTCCAAAACCATCTAATACTAACTTTAAATTAGTAACTAATCTAATCTTTACATTAATAACCAGCTAATACTAACTTTAAATTTAGTATCACCCCCAAATCTTATTTTCATATGGATATCTTTTTATTTTTCTTAATAATAGAGATTAGTTCTTGAAACATGCTTATAGAAACAGTGACTACACCCATAGAAGCATATAAATGTTTAGCTTGTTTACAAATGTAAATATTATTTGAAAAGATAAATATAATGTCAATTTCTAAAGTTTTGAAGATAGATTGTCATGATTTTTTTGTTTTCTATCCATGGAAGCTGGAGAGAAGAAAGGTCTGAGATACAGAAAGAAAAGAAGTATAGGCAGAATGATTACATTTCAGACTCTTGGCTTTTCCAGATTTTAGAATATTGGCTTTGAAACTTCAATGGGATTTGGGATGTCCTGTATAAGCTGTGTAATATACAGAGGGTACTCCCTTTTTTTTTGGCTTTCCTAAGACTAAGTGAAAAAAATTATTTATGCTCCTGATGTGATAGAAGATCAGAAAGCAGAAAAATATTACTTCTGTCCTATGAAAATGTCTAAGTGATTATAGATTTCTGGAAACTGCAGTTTTTTTCTAGGCTGGATTGAAATATGCAAAAGCAAGCAAGAGAGTTTGAAGGGTATTTGGATAACTAACAAACCTAATATGTACTGATTGGTATGGGTAGCTATTTGCTCTACTTGGAGAATGATTGTTTCTGTGAGAGGCTTCTCTAGGCTAAGAATCTGTCATACGCATGAAGAGATAACTTTGTGTCCTGCCTATGATATTCATCCTGTGGTTGGTATAATGTGTTTTGGAGCTGGACAAAAAAAGGTTTACCTCCAAGTAAGCATATTTCTGAGAGAGGCTGGGAAACAGCAGATCTACAGAATTTTTGAATGGACCTGCCAGGCTGTTAAAGCAAACAAACCAAAACTGAACAGAATAGCAGAAGCAATTATAATTTTGGTGCTTCTTTGTAATATAAAATCTTCAGCTTTTATGATTCCTTCTTAGCTAAAGAGCAATTACACTTCTACAGGAAGAGTATTATTCAGGAAATTAAATTTCTCTAGATGTTTTGTGCCATTTTTCAGTTATTAGCTCTCTCAAGCAGCAATGCATTTCCCATTTACGTGCTTGTAATGCCAGCAGAAAAGCTGAAGGAAGTTATTGTTTTATTTGGCATCTTGTCTAGGTAAAAGTACACAAACTCAGGGGACTTATTATGTCTGTGGAAATGCTTACCTCCATTGCTTTGAATGTATGGAAATGTGCTGCTGAGAAAAGGAAACCTCTGTCTTCAGTGGGTAAATGAAGGTAGAAGAACATTTGGGTTATAGAAACTCAGTCTGATGTGGAAATTTCACCACTAAAACCAGTATAAATTATAAATGTATGTTTTTTACGGAATATGCTAAAAACCCCCAAATATAACATTATAAATCCCCTTGCGCTGTGATTCAAGGATAAAACCAGTGACAATGCATGTAGTTTTAAAAATAAAATATCCGCTTGATTCCTGGACATGCAGTTACACACACACTCCCCTTTTCAGTTTTTCTCTCTTTTTATTGTTATGCTGTCTCAGGATCATTTCTGGGTTTATGTTATCTTTGTATGACCAAGCAACACTAATTCAAAAAAAAGCTTTAAAAAATCCCAAACTAGAAATAAACTATCCAGTAATGTTTTTCTAAATCTTTCATCATCTTTTAACCTCTTACTCTTCTGACTCTAAGGAGACAGCAAAGTGTCTTGTCATTCCTTTCTTCCTTCTAATTTCTTCCCATGCATGAAGGGAGATAGATTTCATTTTTTTCTAACCCAGGCTAAACTGAGACAATAATAAAGATCGTCATTAAGATGAAAGATTTATATCCTACATTTGCTAACAGGAGCTATGAAAACTAGTGCTTACAAGTTGATAGACTCAGCTGGTAGCAACAGTTATATTTATGAAATGTAACAATTGCCAGACCTGCTATGGGGAGGATTTGAAACAGGCAGGCAATTGCTTTTGATATTTTAGTTCTTATTTTATTTTATTTTATTTTATTTTATTTTATTTTATTTTATTTTATTTTATTCTATTTTATTCTATTTTTTTCTATTTTAATTTATTTATTTTATTTTTTTAATAAGCAGTATATTTACCTTGTGTATATAGAATATTAAATGTCATATTTTACTGTAAGCTAGGGTATTTGCAGTGTGCATGTGACCATGTGTTTTAAATTTTGACCGTTTTCCTCAAGTAACTGTAAGTAAGTTTATCAGAGGTTTTGATGTAGGTAACAGCTATGATGCCATTTAAGATGGGTTGCACAGACAAGAAGGTACTGACAAAAGAATGCTTTTGCTTTTGCAAAAACAGCTGGTATTAAAAGGACTGGGGAGTATTCTACTTGGGAACTTATTTGTTTGAAGATATTTAAGGTATTTGATCTTAACTCTTCTATAGTAACTATTTCAAAGGTTTAGTTTCCTCTATATTTGTTTTGCCCCATAGCCACAGATCCCATCCTGATTGGATACTCAAGCAAATATTTATATTGTTATAGCAAATGAGATACTGTAAATTTAATTTCTTCCTTCAAACACTTGGATGTGATTTAGGACAATTGGTCATACCTATATATAATGATTATATTGATTTGTCCAAAGCTTCATGAAATATGACAAACGTCTCTTCAGTCACCATTGTTGTGGAAACTAGCTCTTTGAATTGTTTAACTAAGAAGAAGAGATGAAATAGTAGACAGGTTTCATATTTTCGAGCTGGATGGACCAGCATTTGTTGGGCACCATGAAGCGCAATGGCACTCTCAGTGGTACAGATTCAAGGAATCAGGAGTCTGATGCAGACTTTTATTTTCGCTTGAAAGTATGGCTTTTTCAGTTGCTGCTGAGATTCTTCCGTCCTCTTAATACATATGACTGACATAATATGATGGGAAATGCAACGTTCATTGGATGTAAATTCCAGAAATGTTAAGAGTATATCATGTTTCTGAAGACTTCATTGAAAGGGCTGTTTGGAAGCAAAATCTATTTCGGAGTTGAGATCTGGTTAGAAAGACTTTCAATATAAAAATATACAAAACTTTTTTTTTGTGTTTCATTTAGTTATCTGTAATTCAGTATATATAGTGTCTCTTCTTACTACTTACCATATTCTTTGCTCAAACATCATTTGGGAGAGATTATTATCATTGTACAACATAAGATCTATTTTAAATTGCTTTTGTATTGCTTATGTTCAACAGAAAGTGTGTATTTCAGCAGGTTTATGAAACTTTAGGGAGCTATAAGAATGACTTACATGATAGTTAATTTCTGAAGTATCTTTTTTGCAATGTTCCTTCTATCCTAATTTATTAGTATTTTTTCCTTAAGTTAAATTCTGTGGATTAGACAGGCACTGTACTGCTTAAAAGCATTTGCATTTTATTATCCATTAAAGAAACAATCAAAACTCTCTCTATTGGAAATCAAATAAAAACTTGATTTAAAATTATCCCCAGTTTTTCCTTCTGCCCTTTAAAGATGCAGTTATATTTTTTTATATCTGCTTTTGAAAGGAAATATTAGAAAATTGTTATTAGTATCATCTATGTAAGTTTGATACTGTGGCAATACAGACTGAGAGTCCTAGTTGCAAACTAAATATTTCTTAATGTCTACCACTTGCTCGCTCATAGTCTTTCCCCTGTCAGAGTAATACCTCAAAGACTAGATTTTGCCTTTTGTAGTTCGGGCCAGAAGAGCTTTTTCAAATGTTAAATGACAGAAATGTGTTATTCTTGAGCCATAATTTTGCAGTTATTCACTTACTGTACCAACAAAGTATTTTTAAAACAACAGTTAGAGTTCTGAATCTGGGTTATTATTTTAAGGAACAGAGTGTTAGAGATGATGAAGATAAGAGACCGGACCTTAGCAGGATAACATGTAGTAAATATAAAAGGTAAGGAAAAGCTGCTCTTCGTATTTATTAATTTGCAACTCTGTAGGGTAGTATGTGTAGTGAAAATAAGTGGGAGCTATGGTTTACATAGTGCTGAAAGATAAAAAAAAATAGAAGGAATTAGTATTTCATTTATTTTTTAACCTAGAGTTATGATCTTGGACCTGCCACTCTATAATTCTTCCTAGGAAGTTTCTCATGGGTCTAGGCTGTTTTCAGCTACAGCTATGTTCCCTGACTCACCTGCCAGTTAAAAATAATGAAGAATAGCGCAATAATTCTTAGCATTTTTATTGCAGATTTCTTATTTTAAGAGCATTATAAACATGAGCAAACCCACATGTTGCCTTTGGGAGATCAGTTAGTGAATAAGCAGTTTTATTTTCATTTTATGCATTAGAAAACTTGCATGCAATGGGGTAGTGAAACTGGCCAAGTCTACACAACAAACAAGTAAGCAAACTATGAATATAATTCAAGTGTTTCTGGCTTCTGGCTTTGTTTCTAGCCTACACTACATGTTAGAAAGTTGAGGATGAAACTTGGGAAAAAAGAATAAAAGCGTCAAGTTTATTTCAGTATGTCAAGAAGAATGCTATTGACCAGGTCTGAGAAGATTTTTGATTATTATTATTACGAGTTACACATGTGACTGTTGTATGCATCTGGACTCACACGGAACCTTTGTTTCCATCATGACTCATTCTCATTGAACTCTCTCTGACTACAGTGTCTGTTAGAAAGAAAAGCATCTTTAATTGTCATGAAAACCAAAACTGAGTCAGTATGTAAGCTTAGATCTATGAGTGGGAAAAATCAGTGGGGATTTGTAAAGTTAAATATATGTTAGAAGTTTTAAAGTTTTGTAGCAACCAAGCCTGGGCTTTTAAGCAAGTCTTCTGCTCTTTTGTTTAGCATCAATAATTCTGTTAAAAGAGACCTCTGCGAAGTGCCAGCACAATTTCTTTTTATTATGTGCATGGCTTAACAGTTTATCTTCAAGCTTAACAGACTACATCAAAATTAGATGCCTTCTGATGATGGCTGGTGGCTGCCAGCCATCCAGTGATAGACCTTCCACCATCTGAAGGGGGCTTATAGGGATGCTGGGGAAGGACTCTTCATTAGGGACTGTAGTGATAGGACAAGGAGTAACAGGTTTAAACTTAAACAGGGGAAGTTTAGATTTGATGGAAGAAATTCTTTACTGTAAGGGTGGTGAGGCACTGGAATGGGTTGCCCAGGGAAGCTGTGAATGATCTATCCTATGATTCTATAGAGTGGAAAGACGCATTACTGTATATTGTGGGAGAATAAGTGTATGTGTGCATGTATTTCCTAATTTAAGGAAAAAATGTACGAGTGCTACTTAAAATAGTCATTTTAAAATAGTTATTTTTAATCAATAGATACATCTGAAGAAATCATAGAATCATAGAATCATAGAATAGTTAGGGTTGGAAAGGTCCTTAAGATCATCTAGTTCCAATCCCCCTGCCATGGGCAAGAACACCTCCCACTAAACCATATCACCCAAGGCTCTGTCCAGCCTGGCCTTGAACACCGCCAGCGATGGAGCATTCACA
>JAOEHY010024393.1:0-22952 GCA_025447955.1 Psilopsiagon aurifrons
AAAAAAAAGTTAACAAAGTTTTAAAAACTAACACATTTGTATTTTAAATGGTTGTATTCATGTAGCAGGTATGGTTAAATTGTCCAAATCTCATCAAAGTGTAAAATACAGTGGGATCTGATTACAGTGTCTAGTTTAGAAGTCTAAGTAATAAATAAAAGTCTTCATTTTTTTAAAAAAAGGAAATGTATTTATTTGAATACCACCACTGCATCCCATGGAAAAATGTACGTATCTGTATTTAACCTGCTTAAACTGTAAATGACTATGGAATATCTGGAATTGGAAAAACTCATGAACTATAGAACACTGGAAGTATCTTAGTTGCAGTAGGGGCTACTATATAGTTTTTGCTTATTAATCCAATCCTGGTTCATCCATTTGGTTTGAATTACAGAATCACACACTACAAAAGTGAGGGAAGGGTGAAAGGAGATCAGCAGTTTGCAGAGTCAAATTTAGTTGTAGTTTTCTGGCAGACTGCAACTCCCATTCAGCATTCTGGTGACAGCCAGCCAGGCTGTGTTTGAGCTTCTCTCATTAAATGCTCTAGGCTTGAATTTCTTAAAATTATTTTTGCCTTTTGGATTAAAAAAAATAAAAGATTTTCTTTGTTCTTATTTAGTGAAATGTTTTATGATAATAATTTTCCATATAAGTTGTGCACTCAGCAGTATTTGTCCTGGGAAAACAGTGGTTTGATTACAGAAGTAGCCTAACGTACTCATCATGAGCTAAGAAAAATAGTTGTGATTTTCCTGTTAATATTTTTTTAACACTCTGATATTTTAAAAGATTACTGGATTAGCTGAAGTTGTTCATTGGCATAATTCTTTTCTTAAAGTCTCTACAAAAAATTATAGTAATTACCTGAAACTTTAAGATGTTTAATGCATTGGGTTTTTTAGCGTTATTGTTGAGTGTAGGTAGAGAGTACTAATGGTTATTATTCAAATATTCAAGCTTTTTCTTGCTGACTTTAGTCAAGCAAGCTTGTCTTCATTGAGAATTTTGCTGACTAAAGAATATGTAATTTCCCAGTAATTAATGTAGTTAAAAGATGTCTTACTCTTACACATAGTTTACACTTTAGGACCTGAGGGTTCTGCCTGTTTTGTCAGCGTTGCCGGAAGGGATTGCTTCTGCATAGTAATTTTTGGATAAATTTCAGTAGTTCTCTTTAAACAGTGCTGGATTCAAAAGCTATTAAGCTGTGTGACTACATAAGGTCCTTGTTAACTTAAATAATTCCATGAAATCTCAAGTATATTATATAGACCCTCACTACATATACATATATAATTAAATGACCACTATAGTTTGTTATAGGGAAGACCTTATAACACTCTTCCAACACCTAAAAGGGTCCTACAAGAAATCTGGAGAGTGACTTTTTTACAAAGGCATGTAGTGACAGGACAAGGGGGAATGACTTTAATCTGAAAGAGGGGAGATTTAGACTAGATGTTGGGAAGAAATTCTTTACTGTGAGAGTGGTGAGACACTGCAACAGGTTGCCCAGAGAAGGCTCGGTTGGATGGGCCTTTGGGCAAGCTAGTCTAATGGGAGGTGTCCCTGCTCATGCAGGGGGTTGGAAGTGGATGAGCTTTAAAGTCCTTTCCAGCCCAAACTGTTCTATGCTTCTTTGATTTGATGATTAGTTTGTTCTGGTATATATATTCTACATGCATGGTCATTATATCCTTCAGAATATATACCCATTAAACATGCACGTATTTCCAGTTCACAAAGGCCATTGAGGATATACAGAATTGTGATTTAAAATAAATTACATGGGAGAAAGAGCAATTAGTTTCTGTTAGACTTGGAAGATGTGGAACATTTGGGATTAGGTACAAGTTGTGATGAATAGAGGTTTGGCAGCATACATTGCCTATACTTCATAAACTTTGTGCATGCAATTTATTCTGCATCTTAGCTGTGAGGCAATGCATGTTTTATGAATTATCTGGGGCTTGTGTGTGTGCATGCTGCTGTAATTTGGGGGTGGATATTCTTACTCCTGTAATACCACATTGCCATCAATGCCATCATTGCTGCAGAGAGAAGTACTGCAGAAGGCAGAGACGTTTTGAAGGTGATCAGTGTTGTCTTAGTGGCATAGCAAATGATGTGTTGTTTTTTTGGTTGTGGATTTTTTTTTTTTCCCTTCTATTTCTGCTTGCTTAGCCTTGTTATATGATGTTATTTAACTGCTAAGGAGAAATGCAGATCTCAGGAAATAAAATCATTGGGTTTGTTCTTCTAAGGCATGCTTTGCATGCTTTCTGCCTAGCTTGGTAGGTTAGCTCTAGGGAAGGAGACAAAACTGAATGGATTATAGGATGGGTGGAGAATCTGGTTGGTATGTTGTCTGTTTGGGGGTGGAGGGAGTTTAACTCCTCTTGAATGAGAAACAGTTGTTGCTTAATTGTTAACTGATGAGTAATGTTTTTGATATAAATGCCCTCATCATTTACTTGGTACTTAAATTACTTAAATGTCCTGGTAACTTGCTGAATATGGGACCTCTTGGAAAATGCCTGCCTCTTCATAAAATGAGCTCAGAGGTGCCTACCCATCTGGGTCGAAAGCTTTGGTACTGGAGGAGTATTCTAGAAATTCGTAGTAAGTATAAAGAATCAACTTGGAGAAATTATTTTAAAGCACTGTGTTCCGATTGAAAAGGACTTAGGTGTTGAGCCCTAATACCATTTTCATTCTAGCCTGATCTGTGATTTCTGTTCCCAGCTTCCTCATCATATTACAAAGGCGTCAGTGGCGATCAACTTCTTCCATATGTTTTTCTTGATTGCAACAGATAACATATAATTATTATGTTATTATTATTAACATATAATTATTATAATATCCACTTGGTCATGTGATAAAATTGTCTTGTGCTACCAGCTTAGGAGTAGACCAAAAAGGAAGAAGAAAAAAGTAAAAATGCACAGGTGTTCTGGCACCAATGTTTTCTGTTGGAAAGCAAATTAGCATTTTCATTTTATTTGTTTAAGGGTTGGGAGATGGGCAATATGAAAACTTTCAGTTTGCTTTGTAAGAGTCATATGAAAATTAATTTAAAATCATGTCTTGAGTTGCTTCTCCATGAATTGAGCCATCTCTTTAGAAAAGCATGAAAAATCAACTTCATCTGCTTGATTTGTGGAAAAAAAAAAAAAAAAAAAAAAACACCCAAAAAAAAACAAACCAAAAAAGTTATCAAATCTTCAAGTGTTAGCAAAGGAAGAAAAAGTTGCAATGATGATGCCTTATTTTTTGTGTGAGGGAGCAATGCCTGGTCTTTTCCTTCTCTAATAGTATATCCAGAGCTTCCAAACACGGGACTTGTCTTGTGTCAGAGAAATAGATGGATATTTTTTTGTTGCCTCAAATTAGCACCCTTTCCCTATGAGAAGTATAGCACTTGCAGGGTTTGGAAGAAACTGAAGGGGAGGAGTTCTATTAATTGAAAAAATGAGTTTTCCTATCTATTAGGAGGCATAGCAATAATAAAGAAATTATATTTATTTTTTTTAGTACAGCTGGTATGACATCCTGTTTTCCATAATTGAGTTACCATGTGTGTGTATCCATGGTCACCTGTCAGCTTTTCTAACGTAAAGATAGAATAATGTTATCTAAATTCTGACATTTTACAGTTTTTGCAAACTGTCAATATGCAAGTTAAAGGAAAGTAATATCCCTATCATAATATTTAACTGCCACATTTACTGAGCATCCTTTATATTTAGACCTTTACAATTTTATTTTTTTATTAAGGGAAAAAGCTTCATTTTAACTCTGTATCAAGGTGATGTACTAAATTTTAAGATTTTTTTGTTTGTTTGCTTGTTTGTTTTTACATAAAAGATTCTTTTTCCAGTAGAAGTAGTGTTGCTTCTTAGAACTCATGGTTCTCTCGGTGCCTCACTTTCTGAGGCAGAGCATTATGCCAAAAATCTAGTGTTATACTGGTTGTCGTTTTTAAAAAAAAATATGGTTTTCTATAAAGGATAAGTTCCTTCTTAATATGTAGGGACTTAAGCATTCTTTCATTAATGAAATTTATTTGTACAGGCTTCCACACATCCGTATGAGCATGTATTCAAAAATTTATGTTTATGCTTTCATATTGTGTTGCTATGATGCTCCGACTGTTTCTAAGATTGTGCCAAACCTATTTTCAGGTACCCAATTCTATTATCAAGTTCCCTTGAGACAGAACTTGGTGTGTTTTACTTTTTGATAGCTTCTCCATACATACAGACACCTCTTTTTGAATTCCAGTAGAACACATTAGTTTGATTTGCAAGTAAAAAGAACTGATTGCATTTAGGAACTGTGGATATTAACAGAAAAGAATAGAGAAGCAGGGTATTTCAACTGTTAATCTGTTGAAAATAATATTTTAAGTGGAAATGCATTTGAAATAACTATGACCTTTCTATTTTACTTCTAAACCCTTTTTTTCTTAAGCTATCAAACATGGACCACAGAAGAAAGACTGCTGTTTGTCCTAGCATTCCCAAGCCCTTAACAATGGATGTTTCTGTACCATTCATTTCTTCTGAGTAAAAACATTGTGTTACATGAATAAGCACTATATAAAAATCAAGCATATGAAAGATCAATCAGTTCAGTTGCATGAACTGTCTGGAATGTATATCCAACACTTCTCTTGAGAGGAAAGTACTAAACAGCAGATCAAGGCCAAGAGATCCTGAGATTAGTAAAACTGGCTCAAGAAGCTATGAAATGTTAGACTTGCCATATTCACAGTCAAATCATGAAATGTAATGATTTTTAGGAAGGGTTTTGAACAAATTAATGAATTAGCAGTTTTCTGCTACTTTCGGGAAAGCTTCCCAATACAATCTTTCCTTTTTGTCAAGATGTTTTTAATGCTGAAAGTGCACCACAGCATTCTTCAAGGAACATCTTCAAGAAACAGAGTTTTATGTAAGTCATGTTTTCTTTGAACTCATGATGAAAATATTTCATTGGGGTTTTGCTGATTTTGTCCCTCCTGCAACAGTGAAGATTTCTGGAGGTACTTTTTCATGCTTCTCTCTTGAAGTTGATCCATTTGTCATTAGCAAACCTAAAATGATCCTGGACAGATGTTGGTAATTATTAGTACAGTTCAACTGAAGAACAGTCTCAAAGGTGGATTCATTTTTTATAGCCTCTACTACTAAGATTCCAGAATTTGTGGTTCGTTTGGTTTAGGAGGTTTTGTTCTTGTGGTTTTGATATGTTTGGGGTTTTTACTATTCTGGATAAAACTGAAATCACTGACTCATAGACCATGCATGGAAGGGACCGCTGGAGGTTTTCTAATCCAAAACCTCTGCGTGAAGCAGGTCTGACTAGAGCAGGTGGCTCGGAGCCCTTTCTAGTTCAGTTCTGAGTATCTTCAGGCATGCGAAGTACACAGTGTCTGTAGTTGGTCAGAATTTTCGTTATTCCAACTTCTGTTCAATGGATCTTGCCCTAACCCCTGTGCAACTCAGAGACCAGCCTGGCTCTGTCTTTTAGAAAACAGCATCCAGTTTTATGGTCTCTAGTTCAATTAATGATACATTAAGAATAGGACTTTTTAGCATACTGGGGGGTCACTTTTGCTTGAGCATTAGCAGGTCCATTAGTGTCTTATGTTTCTGACCTAGTTAATGGATGAGAAATTCTGCTTTTCTAAACTTTTTTTGTCAAACACACACTGATGATAATCAGAACCCTGTAAATGAATCTGAATCGGAGTTGCAGAGATTTTTGGTCTGGGCTTGATACTGATAATTATAGGGGGTAAATAGGGAAGGGAGAAGGCTTGGTGAAGAGAGAAGCTTTTCTCCAGAAAGCACATGTTTGAATTCTATCGATCAGCTTTGTCGGACTTCTCACAGCAGTTTATGTAAGTTTTGTAAAAGTGTGTGGCTTTTGAAGTAGATAACTGTGATAGAGACATTACAGAAACCTAAAAATTAACTGTGACACTTTATTTTTATAATGGTACAAAAACTGATCTGTCCATGTGATCATGATAAACCAGTCATGGTGAAGACTAAATGCTTTGGAAGGACTTTCTCTAAAATCTTGAGTTATGGAAGTTGTTAGAATTAAGTCTGGTGACAGAGAAAGAAGCTGAATAATACTGTAAAAGCATAATTGTGCTGGGGTTGGTAAGGTTTTAGTTCATCTTTGGAGATCTAGAGTGAAAAAAATGGTATTTTTAAATTTAATTTAATTTAATTCTTTAATTCTTAAATTTTTAAAGTTGGGAGTCACTGACGAAGAATCATGGGCAAAAATGCAGAAAAGATCCTCAGTCACGAAGTATGTATGTTAATGTAATTCTAGAAGTTTACCAGTTCAGATGAGTAATTAAATCCATGTTTGTCTTGTTGGAGATTTATTTTCTTTTTCATGGCTATAGAGAGATCTTGGCAACCAAGACATTTGGAAGCCAAAGTATACAGACCTTTTAATTGAAAGTATGTGCTAAAAGTACCACTGTGATACTTGCAAGGTCTTTCCTTCTGAATGATGCTATCCTCTAAGTACTTATGGTTATACATGGAATCCTCATGTGGTCCATGGGTTGTGGTCTGGTATGGAGACAAAAATGGTTCATGCATGTGGTGGATCTCTACCTCAGGAAATGCTTGGAAGTCAACCTCTGCAATTATTTTTGGATCACACACAGATTAGTATTTTAGATGTTGGCTTAAGGGTCACACCTTTTTATTGATCTGGGAGAAAGCATATCTCTCCCAATTTATATTCATTCTTTCTTATGCATAAATGCACATTGCGTGTTTGGTGATCTTATGTGTGTGAAGAGTTTAGTAACAATGAGTGAAAGGTAGTTTCTGCTTTTTCCCCCTTTAAACACTGTCTAGGAAAGCTAAAAGTGTATGCTGAAAGGGAGGGCCCATCAGTGCTAAACCACAAATTTTTGAGGAATTGATTTTACAGATTATTTCCATACTTTTGTGGAATTTTGGAGATTTTTGCTCATATTAGTTCAGTACTATTCAGATGAGGGTATGATTTGTAAAGAATTTTTTTGTTATAATTTTTTAAAAAAATAAAGACTATATCCAGCTGAAGATTTGTTTTGTGATTTTATGCAGTTGCTGAAAATCTTGCCAGCTTTTTGATGCTTATAAAAGGTATGTTAGTGTCTGATCATATGCTGTAATTGTTCTTCTAAGAATGCTTTTTTGAATCAAAGTGGGAAAATGCTGTATCATATGGTATAGAATCTTACATTCTTTGTAAAGTACCTGGATCTTACATGTGTTTTAGATACCTCTAATGATGGTGACTCAGACACTTCACTGGGCAGCCTGTTCCAATACTTGGCAACCTTTTTGTTGAAGAAATGTTCTTAATATCCAGTCTAAACCTCGATGGTCCAACTTGAGGCCTTTTCTTCTTGCTCTAGCACTTGCTACTTGGGAGAAGAGACCAACACCCACCTTCTTACAACCTCCGTTCTGATAGTTGTAGGGAGCAGTAAGGACTCACCTGAGCCTCTGTTTCTCCAGACTGAATGAGCCAGCCTCACTTTCCAGGACAGAATTACTATGACATGTTCTGTGTTCTTTTTCCCTATAAGCTTGAAGTCTCTTCTTTAATGTGCGATTGGGCTTTCTGTTGGGTGTTCAGATACAGGTACTAACTATCTGCCATATTATTGTACCTTTCATTGTGTGAGCTGAAAGGCATACTGCTTCATGGTGGTGAGGATTTCCACATCTCCAGTTATATGACTGAATACACACTGTAATGTGGTGGAGAACATGGGCATTTTGGTGATGCCTCATGATAGAAGTAGGGCTTATAGCCCTTGAATGACGGGGGTGGTATTGTCTTCTACAAGGTTTTAGATGGTCTATTTCAAGGAAAAAAAAGTAGGCTTTCTTTTTTTCTGATGTAGCATAAAATCAAAGTTTGCATCTCCTAATATGGAGAGATGTGGATGCTCTATGCATTTGCCAACACTTCATTAGTTCAAATAATATTAAATAGAACAATGTTTTCCAAAGTAGCTATTTTTCTCCTTTTTTGTAAAATTTTGAAGCTGTGTTTGCCTAGTGTTGTGGTTAAAATTTACTTAACCCTACTCAGCCCAACACAACTCAAACCAAAAATTAAGAATCATAATGCACCCCTCTCACTTTCTAAGTGGAAAACTTAATTCAGTTTCCAAATTTATTTGAGCACTTCATTCTCTGAAATAATAAAAAGTTTGTATTTCTATTCTTAAAAGGTCTGCCTGTTGTTTACCTTTGTTTGTTGACAGAAGTCCTATAGATAGCTCATCAAAAAATTATAGCTTATCCAGTGTTCATTAATGAGCACTCCACGTCAAGTAGTGTATTCGTTAATATTTGAGGTATCTCTGAGGAAAAAATTAGCCTTATTTCTTCTTATGTAACAAATTTATTATGGCTTTGGCAGAAATTATTTCATGGGGAAGTCTTGCGTTAATTTTGTTACTTCAAGGATATATATTTTGAGATCGTGTTTATTGTAATTACTAGTGCAGTCTGATTTTCCAAACTGAAAGGCAGTTCTAAATTTCCTCTGGTTTCATGTCTTCATGGTCTTGTGATGTTAAGTTTTGCTCAATTCCATACATTCCTTGTTAGATACAGATGATAAATGCTGTAAATGTAATGCAGAATTTAGGAGCTGTTGAGCTTTCCCGTTAAAAACTAATACAGACTACTTTTTCCATTACAAGTGTTGAGACTCCTTGTTAAATAACAAACCACTAAGTGAATGTGAGCCACATGGATCATGCTATCTCTGTAGGAAAATTCTGCATTCAATTTTATTGAATTGTCAGCTGCTTTAATAATAACTAAAAAAAAAAAGTCCATAGAAGGCGCTCATTGCAAACAAGATACTGCTATGAGGGAAACTGCAGAATTGGAAATTACAATAATAAAACACTAAAAGGATTGAACTCTTCATTGGTTTGAAGGATTGAGAATTACTACATTATATTTTTTCATAGTTTTGGAGGGAAAAAAAGATAAGTAAAAAGCACCTACATTTCAGTACCTCACTGTAGCCACCATTTTTGAAATTAATACCTGACAGATACAGTAGAAGAATTTAGATTTACTGCTGGGAAGGGAAGTTAGAATTCCTCAATCTCAAAAGACAAAACAAACAAACAAGCAAAACCCAAACCAAAATCTGTCTGTAGCTATTGTTTACTTTTGTTTTGACAGTGACCTTCAGTATTGTTTGTGTAGTTTTTCATGCCAATGAATTCTTGGCCATAGGATGAAAAGTATTCCTCTGTTTGTCATCTACATGTTATTAAGCATGATACTTTTAGTGCTGATATCTCAACAAGGGGTGAATTGCTTGTTTGTTTTGTTGGGGTTTTTTTTTTGGGGTTTTTTTGTTTGTTTGTTTTTTTTTTTTTCTTTTTTCTTGGTTTGTTTTTTTAATCTTACAGATGCTGTAAATTTATTTTAGTTTCCATTATGCTGTACATTCATATTCTTGTCTTTTTTTGGGGTTATGTATCTTATAAGATATGTGTATTCTGTGATAAACAATTTTTAATGAATGCCTTAGCTAGTTAGAACTTTGTGCTAAAGAAATTTATCATCGGTTCTGCTCTTTTTCACAGGGGTATTACCAGTATATATGCTTCTTAAATGGTGACTTTTATGTCACTGTGGTTTATTTTTTAAGCTGATAGTTATCTTGGCTTTTTGGAGCCTATAGTTTTGACAAAAAAATCTTGGTATGTCTGTTAGGTAGGTGCATTTAACAAAAGTTCTTGTGGCCTGTGTTAATCTGATGGTCAGGGTTTGGTGACTGGGTTTTATGTAGGAAAGCTTGCAGGCATCTTAGATATGCGCAACTATCTGTGTTTGAATACGTTCATCATGCATTATTACCAGTCATAGAGAAGAAAGGCTTGAGCAACCTGATCTGAATGCAGCGCTGAACCTGCTTTGAGCTTGTATTGGATGACCTGCTGACCTGAATTCTGGCCTAAGTTATGCTGTGATCTTATGCATATAAGCTTGTGATCTTAAGATATAAACTTGTTGATAAGATCTACTGAAAATGCAGTGGCTTACGTATTCATAACCCATGAGAAGTTTCCTTCTTTTCACAAGAGTGTGACTGGAGAGCTTCTCCAGCATTTTAAGACATGGATGTCTTGAGAACTATAGTGTTTTGGAAATGGGCTGGGCTTGATGACCTGCTGTGTCTTTTCCAGCCATAACTTTGTGATTTTGAGGTTGACTTCTTGTTGCCCAATTTTACAGTTACTTAATTCTAGTATCAGGCATATTTTAAGAGACCACATTTAGTCATAGTAAGACTGTGTGGGTTGTTTTGTCTTCTTGTGTTATTTCTTAAATCCTTCTGAAGATTGTTAGCACTCAGTGTATTCTTTCCTATTCTGGTACTACAAATAATGTTCCTAGTCTGTGAGGAAAGAAGTCTGAGTACCTGTTTTGGAATAGATGAGTGGTTAAAAAATGCTGCTTCCAAAATTGTTGCAGTCTTGTCTGAGGTGTTAAGCTCGTGCTGCTGTTTACTAATACCAGAACTGCACCCATCACTAGGATAAGGGGTGATTCAGCACTGTTACCAATTAAGTTTATAACAAATTATTCAAACATTTTTTAGAGCTGAATGTACACGTACTTTTGAGGGCTGTGAAAGACTCCTAACTAAAAATAAACTTACCAATTTCTTTCCAAATAGTTCTTAAAACCTTGGTGTGGCCCTGTTCCCTTATCCCTGCAGAAAGCTCCCTTTTTATCCAAGAAGAAATATCTTTTGAGAAAGACATCTAGTAAGAGCTCTTGCACTAATACTCTTTGAAGAGAACACCTCAGCCTTAGAGTTTTTGAGTCCATCCCTCAGTTCTTAAACATGCTTTCTATCCTAATTTGCTGCCTGCTTGTGGAGTAAAATAATCGTAGGTCAAAATACTTTAGTGGTCATTATCAGACTTAGAAAAAATGTATATGCAATGTAATAACAAAGATGATGGAAGCAGTAACAGGTTCTTCTCTATTTTTATTTCTGTCCAAAGCACTTTTTCTCCATTAAAAGTTATTTCTATTTCATATATATATGGGTTCTTACAAATTTTCTTCTAGGATTTCCTAGAAATCCTCACTAGTATTTAACATACGTTTTGCCTACAGAGACATCTGTCTTTTACTGACTTTTGTTAGTGCTTCATTTGATGATAAAGGTGAAAGTAGTTAATCACTTCTTTGAATATTGTTTTCCGTATTTCATCAATGTTGTTATTAAAAAGTCTCTCCATTTATAGGTATTTTCCAACGTAGCTGATTCATAGAATCATAGAATACTTAGGGTTGGAAAGGACCTTAAGATCAAGTTCTAACACCCCTGCCATGGGCAGGGATACCTCACACTAAACCATGCCACCCAAGGCTATGTCCAACCCGGCCTTGAACACCGCCAGGGATGGAGCACTCACAACTTCCCTGGGCAACCCGTTCCAGTGCCTTACCACCCTTACAGTAAAGAACTTCTTCCTTATATCCAATCTAAACTTACCCTGTTTAGGTTTAACATGTTACTCCTTGTCCTATGAGTACAGTCCCTAATGAAGAGTCCATCCCCAGCATCCCTTTAGGCCCCCTTCAGATGCTGGAAGGCTGCTATGAGGTCTCCACACAGCCTTCTCCAGGCTGAGCAGCCCCAACTTTCTCATCCTGTCTTCATACAGGAGGTGCTCCAGCCCCGTGATCGTCCTCGTAGTCCTCCTCTGGACTTGTTTCAGCAGTTCCCTCTCCTTTTTATGATGAAGACACCAGAACTGCACACAGTACTCCAAGTGAGGTCTCACAAGAGCAGAGTAGAGGGGCAGGATCACCTCCCTCGACCTGCTGGTCATGCTCCTTTTGATGCAGCCCAGGATACGGTTGGCTTTCTGGGCTGCAAGTGCACACTGCCAGCTCATGTTCAATTTTCTTGTTGACAAACACCCCCAAGTCCTTCTCCACAGGGCTGCTCTCAATCTCTTCTCTCCCCAGCCTGTAACTGTGCCTGGGATTGCTCTGACACAGCTGTAGGACCTAACACTTGGCATCAGCCCACCTCACAAGCGTGTCAAGGTCCCTCTGGATGGCATTCCTTCCCTCCGCATATCAACCAGGCCTCACAACTTGGTGTCATTGGCAAACTTGCTGAGGGCACACTCAATCCCACTGTCCATGTCACTGAGAAAGATATTGGACAAGACCAGTCCCTGAGGGACACCACTTGTCTCCAGCTGGCCATTGAGCCATTGACCGCAATTCTTTGTGTGCAGCCATCCAGCCAGTTCTTTATCCACTGAGTGGTCCACCTATCAAATTGATCTCTCTCCAATTTAGAGACAAGGATGTCGTGTGGGACAGTGTCAAATGCTTTGGACAAGTCCAGGTAGATGACATCAACTGCTCTACCCCTGTCCATCAGTTCCGTAGCCCCATCATAGAAGGCCACCAGGTTGGTCAGGCAGGATTTCCCCTTAGTGAAGCCATGCTGGCTGTCACCAACCACCTTGTTGTTTTTCATGTGCCTTAGCATGCCTTCCAGGAGAATCCACTCCAAGATTTTTCCAGGCACAGAGTTGAGGCTGACTGCTCTGTAGTTCCCTGGGTCATCCTTTTCCTTCTTCTTGAACATGGGGGTTATATTTTCCTTTTTCTAGTTGTTGGAAACTTTACCTGACTGCCATGATTATTCAAATATGTCATAGTTGATTTTTTCAAATATGTCATATTTGATTCTATGATTTTTAGCATGCCTTTCCAAAATTGCTTTATGTCCTGTTGCACTCCACTGAACTTGTTCCGTTTTTTTTGGCACTCAGTGTTGAATATGGAATGTACTTCCTCTGGCTGAGACAACCAGTTCTGAGATGATGGGAATAATGTCTTGCTTTTTGGGAAGAAAATCTGCTGCGGTCCTTTGAAGTAACTTTTGGTAAAGTGGGTAGGAGCTATTGGTGTGATACGTAGTGTATAGCTGAAATATCTTTTTGCCTTTTGACAGCCTGCCTTTCTCCAACTGACTACTCTGATTGGTACTAAAATGCTGCAATTTGCAATACCTATAAATCGCCTGTCTGTTATGAATGGCATTTAATAATAGAGAGCATGAATTTGTTGAGTTCTCGCTTGTTTGCACACTGCTGTCTGCAATGCTCTATCTATATAAATTCCATTGCTATTAGTTGTGTTAGCATGTGTTATTTTTTTTTGAGTTGTAAATTAAAGTGCTGAATGCTAATGGAATGCATGAATGTTTGACTGGTTAGGCTGACATTGATACTATAAATACAGAAGATACACAACTATGCTATTTCTTTCTTAAGAAATAAAACAGCACAAAACCCCTTGCAGTAAAAAGTTTAGTTCTTTTACGACATACAAATATTGGACAATAATTTATCCAGTTCTGTGTGTTTACGCTGTGATAGTGGCAGTTTAGACTAAATTTGTCAATAAGAACTTGGACATTAATTTGTTAAACTTTGGAAGATGTAATTGAAGTATTTCTTCGCAATGATTTTCAGCAATGGATATCAGCTGCAAGTGTTTCCTTCTGAGATTCTAGTACTTGAATTTGGAGCGTGCCTGCAAACCCTTTGAATTCTTTTTCTGAGTATGTGCTTTCACAGTAATAAAAGTTTCTCTATTCTAAAGTCTATTTTAACTGAAGTCAATTAACTATGAACATTTTCACATTCTATAAAACTTAAAGTTTTTTTTGGACCATCCTTCACTCATATATCAGAAAGATATTTTTCTTTTTAAATACAATATAATACCTTTGTTTAAACAGCCATGTATATCTTGAATTACTTTCATTAGCTGAGTAACTTATCCTGAATTTTTGTAAAAAGAACTGCAGTTTAACTATAAATACATGAAAATGCCACAGAATTCAGGGCTACAACTCAAAAATGCTGATCAGTTTGTAAAATCTAAATCAGTCCCTCCATGAAACGTAGGAAAGGACCTCTGTGGTAGCAGAAAAATTTCCAGAAATTCACCACAGTCTTTCTCTAAGTTGCAGTTTGTGCTGATGTTGCCAGACAGCTAAGAGATGGGAAAAGCAGTAACTCTCTTCTGATTTAATCACAGTGCTGATTTGGAAAAGCAGTTTAACAATGGAAAATATTTTTTATATTTTAAATCATAAAGACAGAACTTTGAAGTACATGGTATGGCGGTGTTCAAGGCCAGGTTGGACATAGCCTTGGGTGATATGGTTTAGTGGGAGGTGTCCCTGCCCATGGCAGGGGGGTTGGAACTTGATGATCTTAAGGTCCTTTCTAACCCTAACTATTCTATGATTCTACATTCTGTAATTCTATATTGCGACTGCATTAAATTGGATTATTTTCATTGCTAATGAAGTCTTCATTCTGGAATCTGATGGTCATAAATCCTACTTCCTTGACTACTTTGTGTGTTTGCTTTTGTGTGTTTGCTTTTGTGTGTTTGGGGTTTTGTTTGTTTTGTTTCCTTGCTTGTTTCATACTTGAGGGCAATAAATACAGCTTTTAAAGTACAAACTTTCTGGTTTCCTGTCTTGGAAAGCTATTTCTACATTTTTCCTTTCAAAAGATTTTTGACAATACTGGCGGGCAATGCTTATCTTTTCCCTTGAAGACATTAACATTCTATCATAAAACACCCAATGTTTTCAATTATGTTGATAAATAAAAATTGCTTTTTAAGAGACATCTTGTAGTCCTAGCCCTTGCATCTTCTATGTGAAAAAGTTTTCATTGAGGTCTCTTGATCTTTTGAAGAACTTGTAAATTAGGAAGACTTCAGGTATCCTGTGAAGAGGAGTACTTGAATGAAAGACTGAATACTCCTTTCCAAATGAGTAGGTGATGATGTTATGAAGAGCACATAAGTGAGCTACGTAGCAGTTGTATTCAAGTGAAAGGTCTCTACTCATCTATCATATAACTGAAGAACAAATACATGAGTCATTTTGTCATTTGACTTCTAGCTGATCATAATAATATCAGCGCATTCCTCTTATGAGGCTGGCCAACGAAATATAGCCATATTCCTGCAGTGTAGAGCATTTTATTACTTCATACTGCTGGGCTCTTATGATGTAACAACAATGACTTCTTTTACCTTGCTTTGTCTTTTAAAGCCAACACCATACCATTGGTTTTGCAGTTTTTGTTGGTGTTTTGTGAGTAAATAGGATATAACAATTTAATGTTTTGTTTTGTTTTTTTCTTTTTTAGTCAAGATTTCTGCTATATTCTGATACCAGTTGAAAAATGGATGACGATGACTTTGGAGGATTTGAGGTATACTATTTGGATGACTTAATTTTTAAATGTAACTATTTTCAGCTATTTTTAAGGGTATTTATAGCATGTTATAAAATGCATATTTTTCATTTGTGCTTCTAGGCAGCAGAGAGTTATGAGTTTGGAAATGGTGAAAAGCAAACTACATCCCCTGCTATTGCTTGGGCAGCATTCCCTACAGGTATTGAGAAAATCACTATAAAAACTCTAAATAATGTATTGCTGTCTTTCTGTATTCACTGTAAATATTAGTATTCAGAAGGGTGTATACTCACAATGAAAGAATAGGAAGTGGTGAAAACCTAGCATAATAATGTTCCTGAGTAATTATTTTGGGAAGCTGCACAGTTAAACTTTCTTGAGGAATGAAAGAGAAATACATTTTATCCAGTTCAAAGGCTGATTGGCATCTCATGGGAAGAAGAAACAGAGCTTCGTCACTCAAAGGATATTCCTACTTTTTAGTATGGAAGATCTGTTGCAAATGAATGGAAAGCATACAAAAAGTAAACTTAAAAGTAGGGCTTGAACATGTTTCTTCCCCCGTTATGATTCTTTGATTGTGCTAAAGTCTTTCAATTGCTTGGGGAGTGGGGGGAATCATCTCTTTTAATTTAAGTTTTTAAAGTTAGAAAATATATTATACATCCTTTATCTCATGCAGAAGCTGAAACATTATGGAGCTATTTTTTTAATTTATAGAAATGCCCAGTGCCTGTCTGGATTTTAAGAAATTAATAAAAGCTCACTTGATAGTGGATAAATGTGCAGTATCATCAGCACTAAATGATTGAGGAGGTGTTATTTATTTGCCAGTTGATCTTTGTTCTGAGAATTTAGTCTCAGTTTCACTACTTTCACAGAAAGAAGCATTGCTTTAGTAGCATTAAGAAAAAAAAAACCAGTCATTTTATTTTTTGGTCAGGAACTAAAAATTTCTAACTCTTATTATATAATTATGCTGAATAAATTAAGCAAAATAATTATAATTTTAAAAATAAGAGTGGGGTTGTGTCAGTATGAAATCCCCATAAATCAGAATCTTCAAATGGTTTGTTTATTTCTGGTGCTACTGGTTTTCATCCATTCCAGAACAGTTTTATTTGTTCCTAAAATAAAAGAAAACTAATAAAAACCAAATAAGATTTGCAAAAGGTAGCAGGATCCATGCCCACATTCTCCAACCTAGTTGATTCTGTGATTCTGTGAAAATAAGACAACTGTATTTTCCCAAATAACTTTATTATTAGTTTTGTCATTTTGACTGTTGTTACTGAGAAATCCATAAATTCATTATCGTATTTGAATGTGTTTAAATTAAATCCACTATAGCTGTGTGGTGCCTGTCTCATGAAGTCTAATTTTTATCTAGCGAGGCCTGTACAATTTAAATGATTTGGAAGTAACATGGAAGTTTTTTTGTATGATTTGTGAGTGGCACAGAAGTCTTGGGATAACTTGTACCAAGGTATTTGAAAGAAAACCTCTTGCATTCAGAATATCTTACTAAGGTAAAACCCTTTATGTGATTTTTTCCATGCAAATGTTGCTGTTCACAATTGAACTTAGTGCAAGGGGCAAGATATTAATAGCATTAATCAAAATGCTTTTTAGGCATTGCCTTGTAAGTTAATGTTTGTCTGCCCAATGTTATTTATATATAAGTTGTTCTTGTCTTACCCTAGCAATTTTTCAGCCAGTAAAGTTTGCTGAAAAATGTAAGAAACTCCAAGGTATTATGGTGCTATCGAGTGTGATACCATTATATACACCCAAGATTCGGTGAACTTTATGGAATCGCAAATTTCCCGCATACTTGATATTTGTCAGATGTGAAGAGTTACAAAGCAACACTGTAACCTGTTGCAGTATTTCTCAGCATGAAGGAAAAAAATCAAATATTATTTCTAGAGCCCCAGTGTTGATTACAGTGAGGAATTTTGTCCTTTAATTTTGTCTTGAGCTTCTTGCTATTTGGAAGTTGATTTCACTTTTTCAATAAGCCTAAAGTATGATAGAATGGTTTTTGGTATGTGCAAGTAGTTTTTTTCTGTGCATTTTTCTGTGTGCTACTAATCGGAAAATGTTTTTTAATTGTGGTTGGTGCTTCAGAAGGGGAGAAAAATAAGAATTTATACAGCAGAAATATACCATTCTTTCCCCTTCCACTAGGACAGCTATCAGAAAGCGCGCACCGCTTTCCATTATGCTTATCTAGCAATGTCACCTAATTGAAAAGTTTTATTCTGGTTTTATTCTAAATGATAAAAGTGAGAAAAAATTCTGGTTACTTTTTAATCTTTCATGGTTTCAAGTTTTAATTCGAACCCATTATACCAAGTGCTGTATAAACATTGAAACAGAGAGTAGGGCTGGTTCAGAGACATCAGCTCTGTGGGACAGTATGCATTATGAGTGTGGAGGAAAGAGGAAGTAGTGAAAGAAAAATAACACATTTGTATAGTGGGGTTACTTAGATGTCTTTGCTATTACTGTTAGCAAAGTCCAAAGAACCAGCTGTTATTTTGGGTCTGTTCCATCTGATTACTTATCAGATAGAAATGAGTAATCCCTCTTACTTAGTGTCATTATGTATATTCTTCTATCTAGCCTCAATATGAGGAAGTGCTATGAAGAATCACTATTGTACGTCCATCATCTGGACTTTGGAGAGATGTGAGGGAACTACTTGGACATCAGTGTTTTCTTAGCTTGTGTTTGTAATGTTGAAAAAGAGCCAACCAACAAACCACTTTGAGAATAGCAAGTTGCTCTTTGGAAAGAGTTGATCTAAGAACAGTGACAGGGTACGAAGCCTTAAACTTCATTCAGAACTAACACAAAAATAAGTTTTTAAGAACTCTAAAATAAATTATGGAATATTCTAGTGTCTTATCACTGGTCCACCTGGGTACCGGAAGAATTTAAGAGGCTGTCTGTATTAATTACTATGGGCGATGTCAGTTCTCATTTCAATCAGCATGCACTGGAGCATTGAAGTGCCTGTTTTTAATTTTAATTTGCATGGCTTGAAAGGTGCTGTTTTAAGCTGTTTTATTGAAATAGCTGTTTTCAGTTCTTTTCATAATATTTTTTTTTTATGCCGAATACTAACGTCTTGATTTTGGAGGGGTAGTGGAAGTGTGGAAAATAGTAGGAAACTAAGATATCCCTAAGGAGATTGGAGGAAACTCATTTCATTCTTTGCCGTGATTGGACAGGCTCAAAGGTCTTTGAGAATGAAATACAGCCTCATTTAACTCTGGAAAGGTCTTTTTTTTTTTTTGCTAACATTTGCATTACTTGGGGTATGTGGCTTTAAAAATGAAATGTAACTTTTCAGATTTGACAATCTAGAATAGTTGAAAGATTGTCTTGTTGCACGTTTATTAGAATACGTATCACCTCCCTTTCTCTCTTCCTTAGAGTTCCCAAACTGCTTTAAAAGACAGTTATATTGCCTGAATATTTTGGCAGTTTTATAGAAACCCATGTCTTAAAAAAAAACAATACAAAACTGATGAGAATGAGTTCTCAATTTTCTTGTGTAGTCACTGAAAACTGAAAGATTTGGTTTTGAGGTTCAACTAGCTGGTGCAGTGTTGTAAACTTTTGGTAGCTGCATATAAGTTCTGCTTTAATAAGAAGTTAGGAAATAAAATTAGTATTTCCATATGGCCTTCAATTTAAGTTGCTGCAATAGTGTATGTAATTACTTATTTTCTGGAGTAGTTTGGCTTTGGAAGACTACAATGTGGGTAAGAGCTTTCTGCTGTGAACTACAAGAAGTCATCTTGAAAGTACATTTAAGTGTTTTTTCCTCCTGTTCATATGTTGATGTAAACTGGTGTGTGTAAAGAAGCAGCTAAGTGTTTCCTGTTGGTAGGAAGACGTTCATGCTTATTGAAATCAGCAGATAAATTGTTAGCACCTTACGTAGACATTTACTTGTTGATTCTAATGACCTAACAGATGTGGAAATGCACTTCATTCTGGTGAATCAGTGATCTGCAAATACAGTGGTTGAAAGTGTTGGCTTTGGAAAGGGAAAGATTGGGAAATTTGCTAAAGGGAAAAAAAGGGAAAATTGCTAAGGAAACTACTAAAGCTCCTATAGCTCTGCAGAATACTATGCATTCCATCTGAGACACAGCATTTATTATTGGCAGATTGGGTGTCAATTGATACCTATTAATGTATCCCTCTACTCATTCTTCAAGCAATTTAACCCTTTCTAGTAGTTCTCCATTTACATTGAGTGAAAGGCAGTATAAGTGCAGGAAATTCTTTGTCTATTTGGGGTTATATTTATTAGTTGATTCTTTTTGTTTCATAGGAAAAGAAGAATTTTTAACAGATTCTGCTGCTCTTCCTTCATAAATTGTTTTCACTGATTTTAATGATTAATTTTAGTGTGTTAAATGTCTTTTAGAATGCATGTGACATATTCTGTTTTGTGCTAGTTTGCTGTGTATTTGCAAAGTAAAATGGTTGATATTTGTAAACCTGGTAATTTTCAGTTTCTTTTTCCCTAAGCTGCTTATTCAGCATTACACAGGCTGTAGATCCCTGTGTTCTAGCTCTGACATTGCAGCTGACAAAAATTCCTGCCTTGTAGAATACAGTTTTCTGTCACTTAGAGTTGTGCTTGAGCAACTGTGTGGGCCTGGGGTTTAAGCAGATCAGTGAAATTTGGATACACAAACCCAGTCTATATGAATTTTAGTTTTAACTGAAAATGTTCAGTGGTACAGTTTACAGTGTATACAGTATAATTTAAAGGGTCATTGAATTCTGTCATCAAAGACATGGGTAGTTGAGGGTGGAAATGCAGTTTATGTTTCCTGTGTTTTTTTATTTTTAACAGCTGAAACCTGCATGTGGGAGAAGTGTACTACAAGTAGTTTGCAATGTTCTACAAAAGTATGTGAAAGAATTATTATATGGTCTGTTGCTCATGGCTCTGATGACATATCGTCTGTTAATTGCTGGATATAAATAAAATCCAGTTAGTAAATGTTACTCATATTTATTTGTTCAGTGGTAGATTTCATAGCTAATGTCTTCAGTCTGAAGCTCAGTATGAATTATGGAATGTGATCTAATAGTTCATGTTCATCTATATTTTGGTTTCAGAATTTCTGATTCCCCATAATTTTAATAATTGTTTGAGCTTCATTACTAGGATAAAGATACAGATTTTTTCTTGTGTGAGTGAGATTGCAGGCTGTTACTGATCTCTTCTGTTAGTTTGGTTCTTACATACAAACCTATTATAGAATATTCTTCATATTGGGAACTCAGTAGTGTATGACTGTGTATCATAGCAGGTGGTGCAGCAGGTGGAGAGGATTTGTAAGTGGTGCTGAGAATCCAATACACAAGCTACATGTGCTTCAGGAGTTTTATTTCAGACTAGTGTTGTCTTGGTGCTGTGGACTTGAATGTCCATTAGTTGCTGGAGTCCAGTCAGACAGTTTTAGCAGAGTCAAGTTTTCGTTTTGGGAGTTCTGAAACTGTTCCATTATGATAACTAAAGCATGACAAGCAGGAAATGATGGAGGGGTCATCTCAAAACCAAATTTTGAGCTGAACTAAAATGCTAATGCAATTTCACAACTATATTAAGTGAGCTTGAATTACAGACATAGAATTACATATAATTCTAGGAATGTCTAATTTATGAATCCTGAATATTGCTGAAAGTTAAAAGGAGGTTTTGTGAAAAAAGATGGTTGAATGATACCTTGGAGAGTTGCCGCCTTTTCTTGTCTTCTGCAAGGTCATGTGTTTAGCTGAATTATTTTAAACCACGGTATTCAGAGGTGGTCACCAATTGTTGTTCTTCATTTCCCAAACTTTATTTTGACAGCTTCAGAGGTGGGTTTTTTGTTTCTGCTTTTTCTTCCCCCTCAAAACGCGAAGCATTCGTTAAAATAACTGGAATCACTGAAAGCTTGATTCCACATAAAACTGTATTATCTGAAAAATAAAGTCTTATGTCTAGTATGGATACCTCTGAATAAGCTTTAATCTCTGTGAGTCTCCATTCCTCATCTGTATCCAGACTCAGTTTCTAGTCTACTTCTATGATAAATTATTTAAATATGAACTATGCTATGGTGATCATCACCAAAGGATGACTGCTAACACCACAAAGATCAGTGTCATGCTAGTTTTGTCACTGTGAGTTGTTTTAGGAAAAGAAATAACTTGTCTGCTCAATCAGAATTGCCTCGTGCATTATTTTAGTTGTTTTTCCATCTGTTGGAAATTGATTTCAAACTAAATTCAGGTTATTAACCGCTAGCATAGAACGGAGACATAACTGGTGTTTGTAGAAGCAAAAAAGTCATCTTCTCTATCATCTCACTGCTATTTGAACTATCAGAGTAAGTAATGGTTAGAGGAAGCTGGTTTGTACGGGGGAGGAAGGAAGCACAGCCAAGAAAGTCCAATTTCCAATTCTGGAGAAGAGTTTACTGTTAAAGATGCAGTTGTATCACCATCCTTTGTTTTGTCCTGTTTACCTAAACTGGTTCCTGTTCTGTTTGCTGAAATACTGTCCTAAATGCTTTTCATCAAAGTATCTAGAATCTGCTCAACTGGCTTTTTTCCTCAACACATGTTAAAATCTACTGTTGCTGCAATTAGCATACTCATTATTTTTCTGTCTTGTGGTCTGTTTTCTTTCTTCTTTCTGTAAGATGAGGTTTGTGTGTTCCTCTCTGTTAATTCGAATCCCAGAACTGAGAGATAAAGATGACGGGAGTTGGAGCGTCTGGATTCAAGGATTAGTGTGTCCTTTTGAATACATTTAGGTCAACATACACAGTTGTTTGCACTGTGTTATGCATACTTGTGCAGTATTAAAGAGATATTGAGAGGGTCAGCCTTGCTGCAGGCTAGTGGCATCTCTTGTGTTTTACCAGATTTGTAACAACGTCAGCTGTTTTTTCTAAAACAATTAGACATACCTTTTTGACTACTGCAAGGACAATACCAGTAGCTATATGAAAGTTTTCAGGACTTTGCTATTAAATTAAAAATGTAGATTATAGACTCATAAAATAGTTAGGGTTGGAAAGGACCTTAAGTTCATCTAGTTCCAGCCCCCCTAAACCATTTAGTGGGACACCTCCCACTAAACCATGTCACCCAAGGTTCTGTCCAACCTGCCAGGGGTGGAGCATTCACGCCTTTCTTGGGCAACCTGTTCCACTGCCTTACCACCCTCACATTAAAGAACTTTTTCTTATATCCAGTCTATATCCAATCTTCTATCCAATTCCCCTGTTTTAGTTTTAACCCATTACCCCTTGTCCTCTCACTACAGTCCCTAATGAAGAGTTCCTCCCCAGCATTCCTATAGAGCCCCTTCAGATACTGGAAAGCTGCTATGAAGTCTCCACACAGCTTCCTCTTCTCCAGGTGAAACAGCCCCAACTTTCTCAGCCTGTCTTCATATGGGAGGTACACCAGTCCTCTGATTATCTTCATGACCCTCCTCTGGCCTTGTTCCAACAGTTCCATGTCCTTTTTATGTTGAGGACACCAGAACTGCACACAATACTCCAAG
>JAOEHY010024396.1:0-11931 GCA_025447955.1 Psilopsiagon aurifrons
GGTGTGTGTGTGTGGAGAAGAGAGGGTGGGGGTGAAAGTGGACAGGAGGAAGCAACATATATTAAGATGATACATACACCAAAGAAAGCACCTGTAAATTTTCTCAAACTTTCTCAAAATAGTCAGTGGAAAGTTATGCTTGTGACTCATCTAGTTTAAAGCATTCACAGCTAAATTCAGTGATTAAAGGAAAACCTTGCTGCAATACAGAATCTGAATTTAATAAAATGCATACAAAAATGTTCTCTGATGTTTCAAAAATAACAGAATACTCCAGTTCTCAATAATTTAGCAGTTGCTGTCGTTTCTCATTAACAGCTTTCAAAATCCTGTCTGAAACAAGCTGATACAGAGAAATTAAGAGCAGTAATCAAGCGAGAAATGATAGACCAGCTGGGTAGGCATCAAGTTGGCAAAACGTGAATACAGTTCAATAGCTGAAACAGATGCCGGAGTTGTTGAGAAACCCTGTAGGAGATATTGATGTATTTTCTTTATATAATACCGAACAACTGAATAAATGTCAACAGCTAAAAACTGATGGAGAATAAAACCTGTCAGAAAAAAATATCTATAAAGCAGAGACCTGAAATAATATCTTTTCATTATACCAAAGCATTCAGTACATGTATCTTCATTTCCTTGGGATTCCTGAATATGCCAATACATCAATTAGAGCCTGCTAGTGAATCAAAGGGAGCCTTTCCTAGTCATGTTTGCTTGTCTCTACCTGAGGCTTCACAGACTTAGAAAATACTTTATTCTTCAGTCTTATCCTAACACAACACTCTCTTTCAAGCAAGCGACTACCCGAGCTTGGAGGGGAGCAGGAAAGAAAGGGTAACACAAACATAAATGAAACTGAAAAATCCATTTTGCACAAGGAATGTTGTTTTCAGAGTTTCAAGACCTCAGCAACAAATCCTCTGCCAGCGGAGGCAGCTCATTCTAGCATATGCTTTGTCATGGTCAGTTTCTAATTACATTCATAATGATGCAATAGCTTTGATAATCCTACCTTCCATGCCAGCTGCTTTTCTTGTCACTCCATCATGCCAATAAGTTGGCTGCCGTAACAAATCAAGATAGTGCAAAACAGCATCTTTCCCCTGCATCTGTCATCTTCCTGAAAGCATTCTATTACTGCCGACTGCTGGGAACCAGAAAGTCTATTTGAATTCCAGCAGCTCCCCTTTCGCATGATTCAAGTTAGGTTAGGTGGGCATGCCTAACATGATTCTCTCCATCATTTATTATGCAGCTGCTACACCGTCGGTGTGGTAACCACTCTGACTTTATCCGATACGTCAGTCTTGCAAACCTCTACCTCCGTGCAAACACATGAGCCACAGAAGCATCTTGCATGTAATGAGCATTCTCCCTGCCTAAAAAGAGTGCATCTGCAAATCTGTTTCGAATCCTGCTGCTCGCATTGTCCTCTAAGGCTGATTCAAACATTTGAAGAATTTTTTTATTCTCACGTTTTGTCTCTTCAGAAAGCACAGCTCCTCATGCATGCTTGAATTATTCACACTTCAGCTAAACATTTGCTGATTTGTGTCCAACCAAACAGCACCTTCCCTTTGAAACTCGCTGCTCGAAAGCTACTTCCGAATAACAGTGCTGTGCATTCACGCTCTCAACTCTCTGTCATTTTAAACATGGCTTTTATAGCTACACCTTCAACAAATACATTTAGTTCTTTTCATGCAATGAATGACTGTCTAATGAGGGAATGGTACATTTTTAAGCAATTTATCTAGGTCTACCTGTAGGTGACTTTTGCTTTTCTGTGCTTTATACATTTTAGCTGTGAGTGGATAGCTCTGTTAGAGCATCTTGATATTCTTAAAGTGGTAAGAACACCACCATAAGCTGTTTTTTGCCAGCCTGTGGAGGACACTCTTAAACAACAGAGTTTGCTTATCTGAGTATGGTGAATTAAAAGGAGAGGGTTGTTGTCTTTCTATTTTTATTTTCTGCTGGGGTGGGGGAAAAAACACACTTGCGTCACTGATTTAAGAAGAATATTAATAGAATTTGACATATACACATCAATCAACCTCCAAGTTAAATTACCTGTGTCTCCTCCCACCACTTCTGCCTGTAGTTCAGAGTCAAGGCATTTAATCTTTAATGTGTCTGCTCGCTCATAAGCTGAATAAACACCTCCAACCCCATATAGGGATGTTCGAGTACTTGAGAGAGAAAAAAGAAATAACATATGCAGATGCCTGGCTAAAACCTGTTAAGTGAAGTAGTGATGGAGAGCACAAGGGTGATCACTCCTCCCTCAGCCTTTGCACAGTGGCAAAGGAGGAGGGAGGAAGGAGAAAGGGCACAGTGCCCTGGGAAGAGCTTTCTCTTGCAGTGCAGCCTGGTCAGCATCACTCTCCAGTTCTCATATTCCTGGCCCAAGAGGCTCACAAGGTTTTACTTAAGCCTCACTTTTTCACTAAGATAAGACATGTTGAACTGCTTTGTGGTTTGCACACACAACTCCACCCCAGCAGTCCCCTGCTTCCCCACAATTTCCTATCCTCAGTTAAGTTCCTGAGCCTCCTGGCTATGAAAAAGAAGCTAGAAAACATGAGCTTAGGGGAGATCTAACTCACAGAAAGTTAAGCGGAGGAAAAAAAAAAAAAAAATAAAAATAAAAAAAGGAAAAAAGGTAACAGAATCTGAGAATCTCCTACTTTGAAAAAAATAAAAAAAAAAAAAAAAAAGTGGGGAAAAAATAGATATAAAAAAACAACCAACCAAACAAAAACCAACCAACCAAAAAAAACCCAGGACATCTGATAGCTTCCTCTAGATTTCCCACATGGGAGTTATCAGAGGATGGGACTGCAGGGTAGACCCCTCCTTGCCCACCCTAGAGCCCCAGCCCAAGGGCTAGAGACAGCATTTGGGGTCCCCAGCCCACAGGCAGATGGAAAAGCATGCTCCTGCAGCAAAAGCCTGCTGACAGGCCACAGTGGGAGCAGGCTGGCACTAGGGTGCCAAGTGTGGGAGAGCTCCCAGCTCTGCTGAGAGGGATCCGACTCCCTACTCTCGCCCACATCTAAATGGCACAGCTGACACCTGAATGAGCTAACATAGCACGGCGCGGGTTATATTTGATACTGTATTTATTCCTAGCATGCTGCCAGAAAATGCCTTTTTAGAGATTTCATGTAAATAAAGTAGAATTACTACATCTGTTCCTTTGCCTGTAGCAGCACGTACCAACAAGCTAATTTTGCATTCCAGGCAACAGAGACAGTCCTATCATACAGTTGCGAAGTGCACAACTATAAAGTGCCTATCTCAAAATACTATCGTCTCCTTTTTGTTCACCATTCGCTTCTGAAGTGAAACAAAACAGACACTGTGGACTGACTTTGAAGTCACCATAAATTCTAAGTACATAAAAGGATATGCTTAATATTTCACACTTCTAGCTGCTCTGTGATTTTTAAACCATAGACAAAGCAACAAGGCATTTACACAGTATTTTATAACAGAGGAGTTTGAGTTCATAGCTCACATAGCTTGGAGTTGCAGGAACAACCTAAAGTACCTAAAAACTCACCAAAGGCTTGATTTCTAGCTCAGTAAATTTTGAGCTGCGCAAGATTATAGACAGAAATATCCAGAAAAACATTTCATAAGTTAATAAGACAAGTAATACTGGTAAGAGAATGGGGGCATCTAGTATGGCATAAATATACTTCAGCAGAATCCTGTCCCACTGAGACACGTCAGAAGGAAGTACAAAAAGGCGGAAACAGCCAGAGGGGAAAAGAAAGAGGGAATTTTGGGAAATACTTCCAGAAAAGTAAATATATCATTACAAGAAGTATTCACGGGGGTTTATCATTCAGTATTAGTACCAGACAGCACAGCATAGAGTGGACACAATACAGTTTGGCCGCACAGACAATTCCCGTTCAGATAAGGCCTATGGGAAGTACCCATTTTTGGAAAGAGAAGGCAACTGTAATATACCAGGTTTTGCATCTTCTGTATACACTAGTTGTACAGAAAACTAGCCCAGAAAGGAACAGAGAATATGGGAGGAGAAAGAAGCATCAGTTATTCTGTCCATGTACTAATAGGGCAGATTAATAGCTGGCTTTGGTTTCCAGCTCTTCTGCGTTTTTCTGAGAAAACAACAGCCTTGGTTCGTGCTTATTGTAACTGGATTCAGCATCTGCATAAACAAAATTATAGTAACCCACCCATATGGAATGAATTGCTTTAGAGAGAAAGCTCCACGGGTAGCACTCCCAGACTCTACAATAACACAAATACATAATTTTGCGTCTTATACAGAATTGTCCCCTTTCTGGAAAAAGGAAAAATAAACGACAAGTGGAAAAACACTCATCAAGTAATATTCTGATTTTTACAGTATTGACCTTGGTAGGCAAAGAAAATACAGTGTATTGGGGTGACAACAGCATGAGAAGGAAAGGAAGCTCATCTCTCTATTCCATCTACATCTTATGGCAAAGACATGTCTATTCATTTTAATTGCTTCACTGCTACTGGAGCAACTAATTGGCATATTCAGTGCGCTTGAGTTTGATTATGGTGGCGTGTGCACATTACAATGATAGTTAAGATACCATGAATCTCTTCCTGCTGCCATTTTCCCTTTTTGTTTTCCTCTCTGAAAGTACTAGTGACTCCAACTACACAAGAGTATATAATAGATCACTGAAAAGAACTGAGCAAGCCTTGACCTTCAGCCCTGCATGACGCTCTACATAATGCACTGTCTCCAGCATGCTAAAATGAATGCTGATTTTACCAAGCAAAAATTGTTCATTTGCTTTGCTAATATGTCTCCTGAAGAAAGTAAATTTCTCTTCCCTTTTTCTCTGCTTCCCATTATGCTTACGTACTTCATCCCTCCCCCTTTAAACAACTAATTCAGTCAATCAATCATGCAAGAAAATACCTTAATGATATACTGTGCATGTTTTGATTAACAAACATCTCCAGTGGGAGCAGTGGAAAGTTCTTTTTGGACAATACAGACAGGAGTTATTAAATTATTTTTTACTGTTAATCATTCTATATTAACTACTTCTCAATTACATGACTTCCGATGTAAAATTATAAAAGCAAGCTGTCCATAAAGAATCACTTCCCATGGAGTTAGAGCCAGTAGTACTCTAATTTTAATGACAATATCTCAATATTTTAGGCTGATTTCTGACAATCATGGCACATGTAGCTCTGACTGCTCAAAATTTAAAAAAAAATCCTACAGAAATGTATAAATATCTGAAAATTAATAATGCATACAAAGTCATGTCTCCAGAAAGTAAAAGCCCAGTGCAACCATTATCTCCACACAGATTCTTACAAGCCCTGGGACTCCAATGGAATGGTTCAAAGGCCCAGTCACCAGACAAGGCTGCTGTGTTGGCCAGAAAGAACTTTCACATGTGGATGTCTAAACTCATCCATCCCAACAGCTGACAGCAATCCCAAGAGCTGAAACTTAAAGGAGTTTGAAACATTTCACTCATCTCCACCATGGTTTATTATGTTTGTGCAGTAATCTTTTTTTTTAATTCAATTCTCAGGTGTATAAAACTCACCTAAGTTCAATAATTTGTCTATGAGGAGTCATGACTAATCTTTCAAAGTGAGAACGACCCCATTTATGGTAAGAAAGTTTTACAGAGTTTTATTACAGATGTACTACAACAATAATAAGCAGTGATTTCCTCAGCAACCCAAAGTTTCCACATTACAGAACTTGGAAAAAAAAAATCAAAAAAGATGTTGCAGAAACAGTTATCTGAGGGCACCACTAATGGCAGAGCACAGCATGCTAAAAACTGGATGCTCTACATCAATTTTGAATATTATTGTGTGATATGGTCATCTGAACACTGCTACAGACCTGGATAACATGATCTCTCAAATGCAGCAACTGTTGAGAATTTTTAATGCCAGCCTCTGCTTATGTCTACAGATAAGCCAACAGTCTACATTTTCTTCTCACATAGCATATGTATTTCAGTCACAGTGAATTTTAAATACTAGGTTCTAGCAAGAAAGAAAAAAAAAAAAAAAAAAACCCAACCAAGCTAACTCATTCTCCAAATATTTAACACACGTCAGAAAGCAGAAACACAGTTTCATTATGAAATACTCAGAACTGGTGACCTTGAAGCCTTCACGAAACACTGCTAATCTTTCTCCTTAAGCATTTCTTATATGTGCTGTTAGCACAGAACTGAACAATAACATGGAGTTTTAAGATGCTAATTATATATAACATGTATTTTGTTCTTTCACAACTCATTTTAAATGAGACTGACTTGAGCTACACAGCTTTAACCTTCTTCCATTTGTACCTTTACTTCTCTGGGAAAAGGCATTGTTCATTCAGTAATACTAGGCTTGAAATAATTACCAACATAAGCATCTTAATTTGTTCATTCTTTCTACAGCTGCAGTCCATGTACAAGATGACGCATAACAGATGTACCAGGAATAATAAAAAAAAACAAACCCCAAAAGACTAGAAACTAAAACCCAGACCTAGCAACCTAACACACGTCTCAGTCTACCTTTCTCCGCAGCCACTGTGTGTCAGTACTTCACTCACTGTGGTTTTGAGCTCATCAGCGCTCTCACCTAGTATAGCCCGCCAGCAAAGTGCTCAACAACTCTCTCCATTTTCACCAAATGCAGATGATTGTCACATAAGCTAAATTAGGGAACTGGTTAAATGGCAGCTGGTTGATAAATGCTTTGGAGATCACAGATCATGCTTTCAAACGTTTTCTATTAGTCATTCCTGCTGCTACTGCAGTTATGTTCTGGTTTAGCAGTATTTCGAATTCATTACATTGGTTTCCCATTGGAGTGTTAACCGTTTGGTAACATACATATGAATGTAATATGTTGCAAAACTAACTAAAGCAAACTCTACCACATTCCAAACTCCTGCAGTATCTCAAACTTATCTTCTTATTACCAGAGTAATAACATATGGAAACCATGATTTTAGAGGTGAACACCTCTTCCCCTTCCTGGGATAAATGCAGCAACATGGGTTTCAGCATATTAAAATCCCACAAAAATTTACATTTATGGTTTCTATAAGAGGAAATAAAGCTACACAGCATCACTGGAAAATGCTGCAATACATATTCTAAATTAAACCAAAATAAAGTCCATGACAGTTGCCTTGGATTTCACAACACTTACTGTCTTAGAAAGTTGAGTTCTCCCTGCAGTGACCACAAAAGAAAATGATCTTCCACTCTCCCCTTCATCCTTTGTCAGCAGAAATAACATACTTCACATTTTGTATCCCTACCCTTGAATAATCTGCTTCAACACTGAAGATTTAAGAGAGGATGTTTAGAGATGTACTGCAACATATGTCCTAAGTAGGAAAAAAAAAAATCAAAGTCAACTTGGCTTCTCTGGAAATTAATACATATATCAAAAAAAAAACCCAGTTGTTATTGGTTTTAAAATATGGGATTTGAGGTAAAAATCTAAACCTGAAACAAAAGTTGAGTTCATCATCCACAACTGTTAGTGCTCAATGACCTTCTCAACTTCAGCATGATCAATTTTCCATGTGAACAATCTGAAGAATTCACATCTTCAAGTTATTACACACCCACTCTCAGCATCCATGGAAGTACAATGGGCTACTGCCAAAGAGCTGGGTTTCCAAGTTTTCTTCGCATTAAGGTCATAAAATCTTTTCTAAATCTCTCCAGAATCAATGAGTTGGATAAGAACAATCCTCTGACAGCAGCAGAAGACTTTTGTTAGCCCAGTGTCCTTCCACTGGCAGTTCTGACGAGAAACAAGTTAGATGGGCTCATTTTCTACCTCAGTGAGAATGATGATCCCCTCAAGTTAACAGTCTGAATCAAGTTCAAAAAATATCTTTGAATCAGTTGTTACACAGGTCCTGCAGCACAGCCCTCCCATGTGCTGTGGACCAGGACAACACACTTCAACTGTTTCAAAGGCAGGCCACAGTAAGGGATGACTTTGCCTTGCAGCACAGAAAAAGCAAAGTCAGAGCTCCCTGTAAACCCAGGAGCTAGGCAGGTGAGTGGGGACCATGGTCTGAGCTCAGAGCACCTCAGTTTCATATGCTTTCCTTCTCCAAAGTTCTGCCAGTTTTCCTTCAGTTGCAGAGCAGCTATTCCTACTTTCCTACCCACAAGACAAACACATTTTTCAACGTGGTGAATATTTCATTATTTATTTTGATCCACAGACTGGCCAGGGCACAGTGAGTTATTTGGGCTGCCCTAGTTAGGAGGGCATATAATTGTAATTTAGAAGGCACTTCAGCAAGATCCTTTTGTCACTCAGCCAGAGCTGAAAGCAAATTTAGGGGAAGGCATAACCCTTCGAGTCAGATTCCAGGCAAAGGCAGCAACCTGAGAACCCTGAGGCCTTTCAGACCTCACACCTGGGTGGCCTGGAGCCACATGAGACTGTGAGCACTTCCTAGAGATGCGAGAACCAGGCAGGAAGAAGTAACACTATGGATTTTGTGGTGACTGATGCACTACTCTCATGTTAGTTGAATTAGTAAACCTGTGGCCCAATTAAAACCTCTCTCTTGCATCCTGTCAAACTTCCAGCATATCTGGGACACTGAATGGCACCAGTGAGCACAGTGGCAGCTGCCAAGGATTGCTTTGCTTGCCAAGCTTCATTTTTAACATTATTTTGCATAATATCAGTGTGCAATTATTTTTGTATTGTATCAGTACAATAGCTGAGATTTTGATGATACCAACAGAGTACATAACATAGCTCAAAGGGTTGGTTTGGGTTTTTTTTAAATATAAAAGGTGAATTCAGGTACTGCATATGGAAACAAAGTGTGGGAATACATGCTCCCTAAGCAGTTAATATTTCTTTTTTCCACTATTCAAGATTCAGGGCACATTCTGCTGCACTTTTAACACAGTATTACATTACTTGATTCACACTGATTCACATTACCAACACTTTTTATGCAAAAAATGCAGAATTTAATGACCTCATTATTGCCAAAAAATAATTATCTTGCAAATTTCCCAGGAAACCATGACTTGTGACAATACGAACAGAAAGCCAGTTCTGGTAAAAGTGACAGACACCCGCATCAGCTCCCAGTTCAACAACAGCAGTGTGTAGCACATGGCTGCTGCTGCATGCAGCGTCCCTCTAGGTCATTTTGGAGCTAGTAGATGTGGCCCGAAGCACAGAAAGTTATACAAGAAGACAAGTAAAAAGGAATCACAGAACAAGAATCACTTTATGAAGTTTCTGTGTTTGCACACAAGCTCCCGTATGCAGCTCAAAAATATCAGCAACAGAAGTGGAACCTGGAAAGTTTTTAGTGCTCTCCCCTCATACTCAGCAATTCCTTACCTGAGCCTTCTCCTTTAGAAAATAGTAAGCACTCAAATTTGGTCCATAATCAAGTCACATCTGTCCAGGATGCCAAGGCTATCACTGCAGTTGTTCCTGTATGTTCGGGGTGGACATGACAGAGGACTCACTATTAATTTGCCATTTTATTCTAATGCCTGCCTTTTTCATGGCTTTATGTTTTTACTTTTAAACACTATGCAGAACTTTTATTTCTCTGAGTAATTACTGGAACACATTTTAGGCTGAATTAGGAAAAACTGTGGAAGAGAAAGATAAAGTTTCAACACTGGTGCATACTGGTTTCCCATCAATGAGTCCTTTCCCAAAAGGGCCCATTCATGTCTTCCCTCACCAGAAACAACAAAGCCCAGCAAAGATGTTTCCCTGGTGCAGGCACAAAGCTTCTTCATAACAATTTCAGGCTTATCCTAGTCTGACATTAATATATGCACAGTCAGAGTAACTACACTTGCTGCCATCAATATATTCCTGACCCAGTCTGTCTGTCAATACTTTCCAATTCAACAGACTTGAGTAAGAGCATCATTCTGCTTCTTCTCTGGCTGGTAAAATGGGCCATGTTGTGAGTCAGAAAATATCTTTTGAAAACACCAAGAAACAGTCACATCAGCACTTCTGTTAGGAACAGAAGTCAGCTCTCAACTTCCAAGAACAGCTTTTGCCATAAACCTAAATCAGCATTCACTCTAGACAGAAAGGGGAATGGGGGAAGGAGGAAAGTATTCCACAGGGGGAAAAAAAAAAAAACAAACGCAGGAATGCCACAAAACAAGTATTTTCCCCATCTCAAGTAGAAAAGGGAACTATAAAATGTTCTGAGACCCAAATCATGCATATAGGTTTACAGATCAACCTTTGAGTCATGTATGAATAATACCAAAGCCACAGTTCCTCTTTATATCTGCCCAGATGTGTTTCATAATCTTTCCCAATTCCAACTGAGATCTACACATTCCTACTATACCAGAGTGAGAAATATCATTTCATTAGTCCTGTATGGCTAAAACACAAACAGAATAAAACCAAATGTAGATAAATATGTCTGAACCCCTCCCCCCCCCAAAAAAAAAATCCCACAAAAAAACACAACAGTTTTAATGAACTGGTTTCATGTTCACGGTTCATCATTTCATGGAAAATATCATTCAACTGAATGCATTATGTGAATACATCAAAAGTTCTCTTAATTTTTAAGCACATCGTGGACTGACAGTGAGTCATTTGCTTTGAGTGTTAGAATACTTGATTTTAAGAAGTCTGTGATGTGAATGCGACAAGATACGGTTTCTTTTACCCTATGGGATAGGTGTAACAGTCACTAGGAGAACTTTACAAAAAGCCCTAAGGCTCCGAGTCTCTCTGAAAGGAGAAAGGACTTGCAATTTATGATGAAGCAATGGATAAAGAGAATCATGAAAACATTCAGGGATTATTTTCTTCCCTCTCTTACTCCTCCACCTTTTCTGGACCACTTGCGCTTTGCCTAAGGCATCATTCCAAGAAAAGTTAGGCTGCTGTAAGATTTATTGGCTGGGACCAGAGTTTGAATGCAATTTTCTCTCATCACATTCACACACATACAGCATCTTCCTGTACTACCCTAGCTAAGAAAGGCATATTTAATTGCTTCTGTGCCAGGGTCTGGTTGGGGGTTTTGGGAACTTACTTCTAGTACTCTGTCAAATAATACCATGGCAGAGTGTACAGTTCCACTCCCAGTGTGCATACTGAAGTGTGGCGACAAAATATGTTTACTAGGAGCACTGACATGCACAAAATTTCATTGCTCGAATGTTCTCAAAAAGCACAACACAGAAGTTAGAAGGTAACTTTGGTTTTAAAATCAAGAAAACAAACCTAAGAACTATGACAACTTCTAACCCAGGTAAAAGTAGCCCATTCTAAATTATTTTAAACTAAATTCAGTAAATAATAGCAACTGTGTCTTAGTATGCACGGATTGATGACTGCTTATTAAACTGTAGCTGGGTAGGGTGTGTAGCAATAGGACAAGGGGTAATGGGTTTTAAAGTAAAAGAGGGTAGATTCAGACTAGACATAAGGAAGAATTTTTTTTACAATGAGGGTGGTAAAACACTGGCACAGGATGTCCAGAGAGATGGGAGATGGCCCATCCCTGGAAACATTCAAGGTCATGTTGGAAAGGGTTCTGAGCAACCTGATCTAGTTGAAGATTTCCCTGCTTACTGCAGAGGGGTTGGACTAGATGACTGGCAGGGGATATGAAACAACGCAACACTGATCAATGTGATCAAACGCTGAACCGTTTATTGTGCGCAGGCGTCCCTTTTATAGAAAAGTTACAGAACACTAGAACATTAGATGACATGTGATGGGTTAACTCCCTTAGGCGAGTGCCAGCAACAGCACAGTGATTGGGTGCAGTTCATGAAGTGTCCATAAAAGTCCCAAGCAGCAAGATAATGGAGTCTCTCCTGTTTTTTGCAACTTGTGGTTTGCTCTCTGGCAAGCAGC
>JAOEHY010024398.1:0-11892 GCA_025447955.1 Psilopsiagon aurifrons
AGGTGTCCCTGCCCATGGCAGGGGGGTTGGAACTGGATGATCTTAAGGTCCTTTCCAACCCTAACTATTCCATGATTTCTATGAGTCTATGATCTCTCAGAGTTAAAGACTAAAGTTACAATTAAAAGGCTAAAGCTATCTGATCACTAGTACATTCTCCAAGAGTTATATATGCAAGTCCATGTATGCAAGATATGCAGTCTCTCATATTTTTCATATAAAAAGTACTTAATTACTCAATGGTGACATTGTAGATAACATGTCTGTTAACATAATGCTTAATTCTTTGAGATAGATACATGGATGATAACAGTATTGTTGGGATATTGGGGGGATAGCACAAACCTGTCTTTCTCCCTTTTGTGCCTCCCAGTAAATCCACAGCTATTCCAAGTTATAGTTTTTAAGCTACTAGGTTCATCATATTAATGGCGTAAAAGGGAAAATAAAGGGCTTCAAAATCCTGAATACAAATGAAATTGCACTGGTAATGAAAAGTGGCTGGAGCAGTGGCTCTTGCTGTTCATGTCTCTGCAACTGTGAGCACAGGCTGCAATTCTTACATGCTTTGTAATAGCCTTCTTCATTGAGGATCTCATCTCAAATATTGCCCTTCTACAAATGGAGAATTTGCTTTTTTTCTGACTGTATTTATCATATGAAGCGTGTGAGTATAGGCTGTGCATAAAAGCCATGTCTGTAAATAGCACTGGCTGCCAGCAGAAATCCAAAGGAGTGAGTAATGAACTCAGATTAATAGAAAAAAAGAAAAACTGTCCCAATTCCTACAGCATTGCTCTTAGGTCCCTGAGTGGGGCTTGACCGCTTTGCCTTGCTGCAGAGGAGTCTGAAAGCAGAGGCCAATTTCTATCCTGACATTTAGGAGCTGACGACAGCTCTAGGCAGCACTAGCACACCATACTTTGCATGCTCCTGACACGTGTCTGCAGCACCCACTGGAACCAAAATCAACTCCTCAGCTTTTCTCATGGGTGTTCAGCACAAAACCGCTCATGAATAGTGAGGAAATGCACCAAATAGACAAGCAGAATCATTTACATACATTTGTTCAGCACAGTGCATCTGTTGCATAGTTTCCATATTCATGCCATTCTCAGTGAAGAGTCATTTACTTTGTGCTGTAAGAGCAGATGCCCCCAAGCCTCCTTCTTTTCTCCAGTTGCTCCTGTATATATTAATTAATTCAGTGGGATTTTTTCCTTGTTTCCTATCACCATAGAGTAAGAATGATTTGTTCTATGAGTCCTCACAGTAGGTAGGTAAACATCAGTAGCCTCATTTCACGCATGAAGAATCTTTGACAGGAGGGTTATGCACTGACTGCTGTTGCAGAGAAGAGTGACCATAAATGCCAGTTTCGGCCCACAGGAATTGATGTGTTGCCTCCCAGGTGCATACTGTGCTCCCACACATGCTGTTGAGCTCTTGAAAATTGAAGGATGGCACAGCCTTTTAGGAAAATCCATCAGATCAAGGGCAGTGATTGTTTCCCTCTACTTTGCTCTTGTGAGACCCCCAGTAGTACTGTGCTCAGTTCTGAGGACACAAGAGGAACACAGACCTGTCGGAGCGAGTCCAGAGGAGGCCACAAAGATGCTCCAAAGATGCTCAGGGGGCTGGAGAACCTCTCCTCTGGAGACAGGCTGAGAGAGCTGGGATTGTTCAGCCTGGAGAAGAGAAGGCTCTGGGGAGACTTTAGAGCAGCTTCCAGTGCCGAAAGTGGGCTTATAAGAAAGAGAGAGAGACTTTCCACCAGGGCCTGCAGTGGCAAAGAGGATGAGCAGTTTATTTAAACCGAAAAACGTAGATTTAGATTAGATATTAGGAAGAAATTCTTCACTGTGAGGGTGGTGAGACAGTGGCACAGGTTGCCCTGAGAAGTTGTGGCTGCCCCACTGCATTGTGGCTACTGTGGCTTTCATTTACAACATCAAAATACGCACGCTCAACTTTGGATGTGCATATATATCTTTTCCATCTCTTGATGCACTGTTTGCTTGCACACATATCAATGTTTGTGAGTTGAGGTATGCACATACGTCAGGATGTCCCAGGTGGGAAATTTGTTATCATTTAATGCCCAATGAGCCACAGGCAGAGGAACACAGGACTGAACCACACCGCAGAACATCTCAAAAATAAGACAGATGGAGGGGGCCTGAGGCTGTCAGAAGACTAAGTAGGGTGGACATGATTTTTTGGCATAGCAGAACAAACCAGCCTGACCTTGTGGCACCTCCACAATCCTTCTCTTACCCACAGATATCCAACACCTCCTTGGCTGGGCATTTGGGCTCAGCCATTAAACAGAAAGGAAGCTGACAGCAGCTAAACCACCTGACATGAGGGGTTTACTTGCTCTTTCAAATGTCAAAACCAGGTCAGAACTATGAGGCAGCAGAATTAGACCAGGAAAAATCCTCAGGGCAGCAGCTGATGCAATTAGGACAGCTGGAGCTGGAAAGGCAGAGCGGGCAGCGGTCCTTCCTCACCTTAGCATGGCCCCACAGCTTGCCAAGGGTTATTTCAGGCCATAGAAACAGCCAGAGATGATTCTCTAGCCTCCTTGTGATCTTCTTCCTCCCTCTTCCTTCCTAGGAACATCTCTCCCTGAGGTTGCATGTGATTGATACATTAATAAAGGGGATTCAAGGGTATGGGAGATCTCTTCCAAACCCTTCATCCCACAAACTTACAAATCTATGCATAGCAAGGTAACATTTCAGTGTTAAATTTCCTGGCCTTCAGCAGTCCTTGCCTGAAGCGCTTCTTCCTAAGCCAGAAGTGCTTAATAGCTCTTTCTGCATTTTTTTCCATGACTCTTTCTAATTGCTTTTGCAACAATCTAAAATGTTGGTATTCACAGCACCCTTGAACAGTAAGTTCCACAATATAACTATACCCAGGATGTTAAAAGGAGCCTTCTTTTGCCTCTTCTGAACCTGCCACCTCATCGTTTTATTGATGTTCCATAGCTCCTGAGAACTATAGCTGAGAGGCAGTGAATAATTGACATTTTTAACTTTCTCAGCGTCACTGTTAATTTCAAAGACTGCCATCATGCCCACCAGCCCGGCTGTCTCTTCTGAAAGCTGCTGTGTCCTGTTCCAGTTTATTATTTTGCTCTTTGCCTCTCTTCTTGGTACTGCTACTACTTTTATAACATCCTTTGACGCTGGGAGGCCAGAACTGCACCAGGCATTTGATATTTGGGCATACAGCATTTATATACAAAATGTGTGTGTGTGTATGTGTATGTATATATATTTACTTTCTGCATCAGTATACAGACATATATATGGCAGGGATGTTTATGGTTTTATTCTTTATTTCTTTCTTAACATTTCATTAACAGTTTAGTTCTGTGATTGACACTGAGGACTGCTCTTCTGTTTTCACAGAAGTATCTATTACCACTTCAGGCAACTCTACCCTGAATTGTATTCATTAGCTAAACTGCTAAACTCCTTTTGTATGTAAAGCTTCTTGGTAGAAACATATAAGATGGGCTGTCTCCTGTTTCTCCTCTCTACCTACAGTATCCCGGCCCTGCAGATAGACTTCCATGTGCCCACTGGCCCAAGTGAACGAACCAAACAGTGGGGAACAATATCCTGGTTCATCCTGTGTGAAAGTGCTGACAGCTAATACAGATTTTTTTTTATATACATATGGGAACTGTGCAGCCATGTATCCATGTAGAATGAGCCAGACCAAGCTCCATAAGTATCTGAGCATCAGACAGACCCCCAAATCCACTTTAATACAGGTTACGATCCATCCATTCCCCTTTATTTTATACAGGGGAATGGGAGAACCCAGGCCCCAGCCCCTTTTTCAGTAATTGTTTGCTTCGCAGAGGAGGATGGAAATCTCCATCATCAGGAGGTCTGAAAAACAAGGTAGACAAACATCTCCCCAGAGTGGTGCATGTCTAACTAATCCCCATGACGAAAGAAGACTGATTGACCTCTCAAGGTCCCTTCCTACCCTAATCTTGAAGTGTCTGAGATTATCAGCCATCTACAGAGAGATAAACAGATCAGCATTTTCTTCTCAGAGCATGTTTGTGGGGGGCAATTTTCAAACAGCTTCTTCTACCATCCTTCCATTCAAACTTCCATTTCACAACGGCTCCTACAGAACTGCTGTAACCAAGACAGAACTGCTAAAGCAATATAAGCCAGAGCAATTCTAAATCACGCAGAAGCCAAGTCATACCTCCAAACCCTCTGAAGTATCTTTTGTTGCTTTTGATTTTCACAGACTGGGGGAATATGGTAGACACAAAATCCTTATCAGAAAAGAATAAATAACCAATCTGTCTTGGGATCTTTGAAAATAATAGCAGGGTTTTTTTTGCAGCTGACAAATGTTAAGAACTCAAGTTAATGGATTGCCATTTAGGAAGCTGTTTTCCAGTATTTGGTCTTTTAGTCCTGTTGCATCCTTTCCCCTACAGTATTTCAAAGTGATGCTTTGCACAACTGGGAGGCCAAAAGGTTGATCTACCCATTTCCTTATAATGCCATTCCTGCCATTCTCTGGAACATCTGCAACAAGGTTTGCTTTATAGTTGTACTGTGTTCATTGTTTATTACCTGCTGGCAAATCCAGTGCCAGAATTTTAGGAATAACACCATTAACATGCCCAGTGCCCTAATGACTATTTCCCTATTGACAAGGCTGAGAGCTCACACCGCATAACAATCAACTAAAAAGCACGCAGTGATGCATTAAAACGGCAGAACTCAATTTCAGGCTTCAAAACATTTGTGAAGCAAATGCCAGTTTGAAAAATGGCAGCTGAGTGAGTTTAGCATGGCAGGATTAGCCCTTTTAATGGTTAAAAACTCAACAGAGCCAAGCTCTTCACACGGGGATGCTAATTATCCGGAGAGGATAGTATTCGTGTTCAGCATCCAACTGGCCAGGAGCCCAGAGAGGTTGTATCAGTTACAGGCCAAATATCAAGTTTTTCTTATGCTGGTCCTGGGGCATTCCAGGCGATATGGCAACGGCATCAACACCAGTGGAAAAACCTCTGTCCTCCTACCAAGACTAGTAGCGCCTGGCTTGCCATCCACGAGCTCCTGTCCCGCCATCTAGTGGGGTGTCTCCGTACGTCACTGCCCCCCCCCCCGTGAGTGAAGGTACATCTGGAGGGCAAACACAGAGGTCTAGTCTTCTTTGAGTCTTCTGTGTAGGTATTGCTAAGTTAACTGAGGATACAGTTCAGCTCAGTGTCTTCAAGGAGAAAAATCAAGCACAGAAGTTAGTTTGCCACAGGAAAAAAAAAAAGAAAAGGCTGTTCAGCTTCAGAAGGGTGTCTGTACATACAAGTTGTAACCTCAGCTCAAACTGCAGTACAACCAGCAGTGGTACGGGACAGAGCTGGGAGCAGCCTCAGTGGGACCATCTTTCCCCACATCTCAGCTGCTGTGTTTGTGCTCAGGCCCTTTCCTCACTCCCTGTGAAGCTGCTGTGCCCTGTGTCTTGCATATCCTGGCCCCGGCTTAACTTCAGACCTACCACTCCACTGGCCTCACTGGGGCACCATGGGACTGAGCCTTTGCTGGAGAGGACACTGCTGCTTTGCCACCATCCACACACCCAGCTTGCTGTCCCTTAAGTAAGAGGCCTTGCTACTTCATGAGAACTTGGATTCAGCTCACTTAGCAAAAGGATCTAGTGGTGAGACATCTCTGCTGCAGAGGTTAAATAGGATGAATGCCACCCTCATTCTTTGCAAAGCATCTGAAACAGACAGCCAGGCACTGCTATATTGGTGGAAGGGGGAAGGAGCAGGGTTATATTTTGGGGATATGTTTGGGGTTATGTTTTTTTTGGAGCAGGGTTATGTTTGTGGATAAGTTTCTAAATCCACTGCTGCAAGAGCTGATCTCTCTGCAGAGACATCCAGATTTACTATCTGCAGACCAAGCAGTGTCTCAGCAAGCACAAGCAGTTAAATCCTTCCCCTTAGGTTTGGCATGGAAGAAACCCTTTCTGCAGCATATCTCTAGTCAGTCAAAGGACTGTACTGAGTTGTGTTTAAACAGGACTAAGCAGGGGCTCTACCAGGATTAAAGCTTCCACGCAGGCCCATCTTGCCATGCAGGACAACAAGCACATTCTTTTCTGACAACTTCCCTTTTCCAAACCCTCTTGTTCATTCTGTAGAGTGATATAAGAATATTATTTTTATCCAAACTGTGTAACCAATTGCCTAAACAGGGGTAAGTGACATCACATAGTTCATCTATGAATCACTGGGTGAGACAGAAGAGGGCTGGAAAGGATCTAGAGGCAGTCTATCCCTCGGCTGTGGGCTGGATCAGCTATTACTCATATCATTCATGGTAGATCTAGAATGTTTCCTGACCTCACCTGAGCAGGCTTCTAGACTGTTCTCAGAAACCTGCAGGGACAGCGAACTAGATAGATAGCCTACTCCTTGTTTCTCTATTGACAGTACTGGGAAGCATTTCCAATGCCTTACCTAAAACTCCCTTGCTTTCCAAACCCCTGCTGATTACTCTATACCTTTTCCAAAATGTGTTGCTAAAGGTAGAGTCAGCACTCCAGGAGGTATTAGCAGCACAGAATAGAGCTCAACCCCTCACATCTTTAAGACAGCAGAAGTTTTTTATACATAACATCACCGCATATATTCCAATATGGCATGGGCTTTTCTTAGAATAGGTAAGACAGGTGATGTCAGGAAAAATTCTTTCACTGAAAGGGTTGTCAGGCATTGGAACAGGCTGCCCAGGAAAGTAAATGGTGGAGTCCTCATCCCTTGGAGGTATTTAAAAGACATGCAGTTGTGGAACTTAGGGACTTGGTTTAGTGGTGGGCTTGGCAGTGCTACTTTAACAGTTGGACTTCACAATCTTATAGGTCTTCTCCAACCTAAAGGATTCTATGAGTCCATGGTTCTGTGATTCTGGTTCAGCTTTGGATCTGCGAGTACCCCAGATGTTTTCTGCAGAACTGCTGCCCCCTTCTTTGTCCTGTGTCTGTAGCTGATGACATCTCTCTGTACTCAAGAGCACAACATCAGAGTGGCCATACAGAGCATAGCATCAGCTCAGCATCCCCTGGCATGTGCAGTGCACACCTTCACACATCCATCCCCACAGGCAGAGTTTTAGTTAAGCTGGAGTGATGCATGTAACGTCACAGACAAAAAGGCTTTTTGTAGCTGTGCAGTGACCTCTCTGTCTGCTTAAAGAAGTGCAGCCAGGCGTCAAGTAAAGCAGAGCTGGGGGTGTACAGCCAAGGAAGAAGAGGAGGATTTTCAGGGACCCAGAGTTGCACCAGAAAGAATTGTAAATACTATAACGTAAGGGTAACAACACCTACATTTCTTCTGAGTGCAGGAGGGGTTGTTGCTGAGCTGAAGACCTTTCTCATATCCTAAAAAGTGATTCTTTTGGGATTTCTTCATCTATCTATTCCAGTCTGACGTATTCTATTTGTAAATAGATCAGACCTGATAAACTACACTGATGCTCAAAGTTCAGTTCTTTCAAGTACCAGTCTTGGAACCTGTCTTAGTACACTGTCAATGTAAGTCTAAATGATGACTTCTGGCTGGACATCCAAAAATCTGCAAGGATTGCCAGGGATGGAAAGGCTGGCTATATCATGTAACCTAATAATAAGAAGCTTTAGGACCTCTTTATTGCCTTTAACCTCCATGGGGAAAGAACTCAAACAAAAGCAGTTAGAGCTACGATTTCCATCTGGGTGGGTGGAATGCAGGGCTACAAAGTCCCAGCTCCTGTTTCAGTCCTAAATTCCAGCCAGATTTGTGAAGACACAAGCTGATCACAGGCTTGTTATGCATCTTCTCTCCCAGTCCAATAGCCAGGAGATGCACTGGGGAAGAGGGCACTGGGCACAGACTGCCCTGCCAGGCCTCTCTGCAGTGCCAGGTCTCACTTGGTTGCTTAGACTTCTATTTTCCAGTTTCCCTATACCAGGATCTGTCTATACAGATATATAGATTAAAATATATATATATAAATAGATTAAAAAATGTCTATACACTTATATACACTGTGACTTTCACGGCCTTTTACAAAGGTTAGAAGAATGTCCCTTAGGTCATAGACAAGCCCCACCTCTCATTTCCTTCCACTGATTGCACCTGGCTGGAGACTTGGCTGCAGGCAGGATCTCCTCCCCATTCATACAGCTCCGTGAGAGTGGTCACAATGAGCTGAAAGCATACTGTTCACTTAGAAAGAACCATGAAGTATCAGCTGTCATCTGCCATTTTAATCCAAGATACAAAGTTATATCATATCATATCATATCCAGTTGCTAATATTTGATGAGAGTAACACTGCAATAATTCACAACGAGCTGTGTCTTCCATGAGAAAGGATTCTTGTAAGACTGCATACACCTGCTTAGAAAATCCACCTCAAGTGGTATTAAAAGCCCCATCTATAAAAACACAGGACTTTCATCAGTGCTTGGGGATTCACATGACTCCAAAGATGAAGTACACTGTCAGGATAATCTGTCAGATCACTGTAGATCCCACCTAAAAGGACCCTGCTGCAGACCGACCACCTTTTTATCCTACCACTCCAGAACGTGTTAACCTTGCCTGGATGTGAAAGGTGTTTGAAGGGGCTGCCTGCATAGACACAGAAAGCAGATGTGGAACAGCCAGGGTTTCTTCAAATGATGCGCATTTTGGGGGGTGGGGTGGGGTGGTTAGGGAAGGAAGGCATTTCTAATATCAGCACATGACAGAATTATCTCTTAATATGGCATCACAGGAAATTTTCAGTACTGGTGCCTCAGTAAAGTGGTTCTTGTAATGCCTACACCAATTAAAGTATCACTAACTTAGTCCTGGGATTTATTCAGAGCTGTCTGAGTTTCAATCAGTTTTAAAAGCCACTCAAGTTAAAAGGATGAAAACCTCGTCATGTCAACACTCCTGGTCTCATTTAAAGCTTTTTTCCACTTGATATTGATTTAGCATAACTTCACGTCAAATTGATGTTCACACAGGAGCCTTGACCTATTTAACTGACGCATTTTTAAGCAATACCTCCCACTTCACAGCTGCAACTCTGAATACAGACCTACAGGCAAAGCAACCTGAAGGTCCATCTATCTCAGCACTTGTGCAAAGGGTTTCTACCCTGACTCAGTAGACAGGGCCAACGGCTGAATTTGTAAGAGGTTTCGATACTATAGGAAGATCCCTTTTTCTAGAATAATCTCTTCAAAAGAAAACCAAACTGATGCACACCTACTAACTGGATGTTTTTAGCTGCATATTACACTATGAGAAGGAGCCAAATGTTCCCCTGTCACTCAACCCACTGCTAAAGATGTGTGGTTTGTATAAAGAGGGGCTATCTCTTACCAAGCCAACCGCTCCTGAGAAAAAGCCAGATAAGCCTTTGAGCAGAAGCCCCTTCTTCAGGTCTGAAATAGCAGCAGTAGGGGAAGGTATTTCTTGAAGGTGAAGACCAGCAGAGAACAACTGATAAATATAATTCAGCTTATGTAAGCAGATAGACCATCTTAAAAAAAATGATATCTGATATCTGGAGCAAAGGAAGAGCTAGCAGGGGAGGAGGAGATAAACGGTGAGCACAAAGACAGCCTTGAGTAATTTACTGCCCGAGAAGGATGAGGGATAGGGGATTGTATCCTGTGCCCTGGTGTCTCTGTCAAGCCCAGGATCAGTAGAAGCATTAAGCATTTTAGGTCTCATAATATCTTTTGAAAGTATTTTGTCAATGTCCCCTAAGAATAAGGGTTCAAGGGAGGTCTACATTTATTTCAATTGTATTGGACTGCTGCAGAGAAGTATGTGCAAGGGGAGGAAAAGAGGCCTAGGTATTACTGTGCTTCTGCCTTTCATCTTGACCATGACTGCTGGGCTTAATCTGTCTCATTTTTGAGTCATTGTAAATACGTGAAGTTTCTTCCCTGTGAGAGTGGTGAGGCACTGGAGCAGGTTGCCCAAAGAAGCTGTAGATGCCTCATCTCTGGAAGTGTTCAAGGCCAGGTTGGATGGGCTTTGAGCAACCTGATCTAGTGGAAGATGTCACTGCCTGTGGCAGTGGGGGCTGGAAATGGATGATCTATAAAGTCCTTTCCAACTCAAACCATTCTATGATTCTATGATCCTATCTTTGCCAAAATAAGGAAAAATATACCTGTCCCAAGCAGTCCTTCCACAAGCATATGAGTGGTGTCTCCAAACAAACCCAACTTGATTAGTCTGAGGCAGTAATAACAGGAAGAGTCTAACAGCTTCTTAATTATTTGCCTATTAAAAATATATCATTTATTTGGAGAAGGCATGGCACTTAGTATCTGTCACAACCCTCACAAGGTGTTGAGCCCTCAGCGCTGAGGACAGCCCTCCTGCAGTTAAGTTATTACAGACGATGGAGGCCACAGGAGAAGGAAGTCAGGCCAGCCAACACACACCTCATCAGGCTGTGAACAGAGGGAGCATCACAGGTTTTTCCAAACATCACCTGTCTTACCCGTTTTAAGAAATGCCATATTGGAATACGTAAGTGGGGATGACACTGTGCCACCTCCAGCGCTGCGGGAGACTCACAGTAGTGCTTCTCCAGGTGTCTGGGAAAGGCTCAGAGTGGTTCTGCTTCAAAACTGAGCATATGCCAGAGTTGAAGAGCCAGCAGGGATCGTCCCCTGTACTCAGCACTGCCGAGGCTTCACCTCGAATACTGTGTTCAGTTCCCACCACAAGAAAGACATTGAGGTGCTGGAGCAGGTCCAGAGAAGGGCAATGAAGCTGATGTAGGGTCTGGAGCCCAAGTATGATGAGGAACGGCTGAGGGAACTGGGGTTGTTTAGTCTGGAGAAGGCTCAGGGGGGACCTTATCGCTCCCTACAACTACCTGAAAGGATGGAGCGAGGAGGTGGCTGGTCTCTTCTCCCAAGTAACAAGTGACAGGGCAAGAGGCAATGGCCTCGAGCTGCACCAGAGGAGGTTTAAGACCGGGGATAGGAAAAAATTCTTCACTGAATTTTTCAGGTCAGCGATGGAGTTACTGTCCCTGGAGGTGCTCACAAACCGCGCAGATGAGGCTGTTACTGACATGGCTTAGTGGTGGCCTTGGCAGTCCTGGGGAAACAGTTGGACTTGATGACCTTAAAGGTCTTTTTCCCAACCTAGCTGATTCTGTGATTCATGCTCAGGTCGGTGAAGCACTCAGGAAGAGGAAGCAGGCTACTGCCACTCGAGGAACGCAGCCCGCGACAGCGACAGCCCCGCTTCACCTGAGGGCAAAGAGGGGCTGGACTTCCACCGCAGCTCCGCCTGCCCCGACGAGCAAAGCCGCACCAGCAGCGTGGCCCGGCTGCCGCGGGGGTCAGCGCGGGGGAACCCGGATAGAGGGGTCCCAGGGATGGGGTGTCCCGGTCCCAGGGATGGCGGTGTCAGGGGGATGGGGGATGCTGGGGGATGCAGGATGAAGGGGATGCGGGATGCTGGGGGATGTGCGATGCTGGGGAGTACGAGATGCTGGGGGATATGGGATGCTGGGGATGTGGGATGATGGGGATGCGGGATGCTGGGGATGCAGGATGCTGGGGGATATGGGATGCTGGAGGTGTGGGGACACGGGGGTGAGGAAGGGTGCGGGTGCGGTGATGTTGCGAGACGCGGTCCTTGCCGTGTTCCCCGTGACCGTGTCCTGCTGCCCTCAGGGTGCTCCCGGCATCGCGGGAGCTCCAGGCTTCCCCGGACCCCGCGGCCCACCCGGACCCCAGGGCGCCACCGGCCCCCTGGGACCCAAGGGACAGACGGTGAGAGACCCCCCCGAGACCTCCCCGAGACCCCCCCACACC
>JAOEHY010024399.1:0-22691 GCA_025447955.1 Psilopsiagon aurifrons
CGCCGAGGGAGGCTTCAATATCTTCACCCAGCACGGTGAGGGGCCGGGGTTGGGGCCGCGCCGCCGGGCGGGTGGAGGGCCGCGGCTCTCGGGGCTCCCGCCTGCGCTCGGCCTCGGCCAGAGGGTCGATCGCGGGGCTTGGGGGAAAGGGGCGAGATCGCCCTTCCTCTCCTGCCTCCTTTGTTGTTGTGGGTTTAACTGGGGGAGGGGAGGGGTGCGGGGCGAAGAGAGGCGCCTCTCCCGGCCGGGGGAGCGGGGCAGCCCCGCCACCGTGCCACGTCCCGGGGGACGCTAGCCTCGGCCCAGCCCGGAGCCTGGCAGCGGGGCCGGAGGAACTTCCCCCGGACCTGGGACTCCCCGGCATCTGCGGCAGCGAGGTGACACCGGGAATCCAAACTCCCAGTTCTTGGTCGCTGTCAGTGCAGCGGTTCCTAGCTCTGGTTTTGTTTACAGAGGTAAACGGTACATGTGCTTTGGCTTTCTGTTTACTAGGGCGGTTATAACTTGCCCATCTACATCTGTAAGTCTCTGTTGTTGTATAGCTCCTGACACAGCAAACGATTTTGTTTTGACTGAGGGGTTACAGCTGAAATCTTTCCGTTTAAGTTTTTGCCTGTTCACATTTATTCTTACTGCTGTAAACTGATACCGGAAATGTTTAATGCAACACGATTAGTTTCAGTAATCTCTCGTAGCAGGACCCCAAAACTTCAAATCCCCCTTTGTAATTATGTGGGATCTTGTTGTTGTTGTTGTTTGTTTCATCTGTCTGGTAACACTTTTATATAATGCACAAGTTTTGGAAGGTGTGATCAACTGAAACGTGTCTGCTCTAACAAGCATGTTGTGAGAATAGATGGGTGGATGCATCTCTAATCCTAAGGAACTGAATCTGCTATGGAGAGCATGACTGGTTTGGCTGTAGGTGCGGATATATGTCAGTGTTTATAGAACAAACTTCTTCCGACAATACATGTTTTATTCTGCTCAATAGAATGAGCATAGGCAAAAAGATTAAGGAACATGCAACCAGCAGTCTAAATGTAAATATCATCTGCTGTGACTGCTGACACATAAGTATGAATCAAAACAAGACTGCAGCAATAAACTTGGTTTTTAAAATCTCAGTGTTACAGCTTTTGAGTTCAGGGAGTGGTATTAATTTTAAAACCAAAGCAGAACTCTGAGCTTGCTGAAATGCCTGACCTGCGCTTACTACAAGTTAAAACTAAGCATTTTATTGCATCTTTCAGCCATAGTATCATCAACTTCATGTTTTACTCTGTTGGTTTTGTATTTTTGTACTTTAAAAGGCTCTTCAGCAAAAACATTACTATAATAGACTGAAATACTGTAAATGCACAGTATTAGGAGCGGTCTCAGAAGTTATGCATGTATCCCACTTCTTTCAGGATGCTGAAGTCTACATCTTTAGACTTTAGAACAAAACTGCTGTATAGACAAAATGCTAAATATGACTTAGCACATTCCTGCTAATGACAAATAGTCTCTTTTTGTGTTTTGGTACTAAGATGACTATTTAGTTCTTACTCTTATAAAGCAAGGACAGAAAGGATGTTTGTGGGAAGTACAGTGCAGCATCTGTGGAACGTATAGTTACTTCAGGATAACACAGTTGAGACTGACTCAAGCGCGTCTTTTCACTTATTGCTGCATGTTTTAGTAGTAATTTAGTTTAACATAAATAAATCCTTCTAGTTCCTCCCTCTGCCCTACTAAATTTTAAAGGTAGATGGTAGAATTATTAACGTGGAATGGCAGGGAAATAGAGAGGAAAAGCTTTCTTAAGCATGCATGCACACCAAGACAATAAATTATGTGCTCTGCCAGCCCTCTGCTTTGTCTTCCATAGAGCTCGAAACAAGAATGAGCCAGGGAAGCCAACACACTCTGAATAAAACTGTTCAGGGGCATATAAAAAGAACATTTCTCTGTGATAACAGTGATTGTATCTTTAAAAATATTTTCTCTACTATTTATATTGCTTAGTTTATCTGCTTCAGTGCTAAGGTAATGAATATAATTGTAATTAGGTTTTTGTTGCCTCTGTTATTTTATTTGCAGACTGTAAAGGAAGATATGTCTATTGAAAATAAGATAACAGCTTTTTATTCTGTTAGATTATGTAAAAGGGGTGGTTTTTTTTGGCAGTCCAGTTTTTGAGTTTTAGGGCAGGCTTCAAACTGCTATCCTGTCTTGGTGAATACCTCAGCTGTGTTGTTCCCTGATTCCATGCACATTTTACTAGAAATGAGTGAACAACTTGCTATTGATTATCTGTACCAAGTGCTAGTCAGAGATGAGCACCTATTTAAATACTTGTTTTGGGCAATAATAAAATATTTTTGTCATGTTCCTGAATCTGGAGTTCACTTCCTTTCTCAGTTCTTTTCTTGTGATCCTGACTTCCTTTGTCTGAGGGGATTTCTCTATTTCTCTTCTTATTTTTCATTTACTAACCTTGTTGTCCTGTTTTACTTAACCTAGCTTTTTGCTAGCCTTAAGTGCTACACTTATTTTGCTGAGATGCTGTGCTTGCTGATGATATTACTTGATCTAGATTCCTCTTTTGTAGTAATTTCTTTCTGAACCTGACCTTCCATCCTGTCTCTAGGATGTCTATTCACAGTATATGATGGAAGAAGCACAGGATTATGAGTTAGCACTCTTGGACCAGTGACTAAACCAGGCAGTCAAAGGATGAGCCTGAATTATCTACCTTTCTTGGCTTTTCTTGATAGTTAGTTATTTGAGGAAGACAACCTGTTGACCTACAGGTGTAAATCGCTGCCTCAGCTCACATTGGCAGATTTCCTGCTGTACTGTGAGCCTTACTAAGCACTCTTGCCAGAGTTCATTTTGAGTGGTTGCTTCTTTGGGATTGTTTATTAAAAGGGTGGAAATAATATTTTCATCCTCAGACCCATTTTACTATAAGTTTTTGAAGAATAACTTGTGTCAAATCAATAAAATGTAAAATCCCTTATGCAAGGCTGAGGCTCTTATGAAAACCTGAGATGAGCATTTTCATGCAGCTAACTTGAAGTATAGTCATCCTTGAAAAATTGATAGATTGAGTTGAACCAGTTTATCCAAGGCATTTTTGCTGTGTTACAGTTATGTAGAGAAAGCACTACAGCTGTACATGCACTGCTTACTTCAGGATGTATTTTGGAAGAGGCAAGGCGTTTGAAGATGCTTTCTGCTTTATGGAAAGAACAAGGAAATCTATGGTGTGGAGCCCCACTATTCTTTCATAAGAACAGACACCTAAACTCCTGGAAGCTTCAGTACACCATAGTATTGAACTCTGTGAGCACTGCTGTGAAGTTGAGCAGAAAAGTCCTGAGAAAGCTGATATACTTGTGGTTTTTTTAGGGAGGTAGTCCTCCCCCTCTCTTTGATCCTGGTGTGGGCACATCTGGAGTACTGTGTCTGGTCTGGGCTCCTCAGTACAAGAAAGACAAGGAGCTACTAGAAAGGGTACAATGGAGAGCCATAAGAATGAACAGGGGGTTGAAGCATCTTATGAGGAGAGACTGTGGGAGTTTTCCTCTTTAGAGAAGAGAAGATTTGCGAGGGGATCTCATTAATGCATGTAAATATCTCAAAGGTGGGTGCCAGAGGATAGTGACAGACTTTTTTTCATTGGTGCTCAGTGACAGGACAAGGAGCAATGGCTATAAACTGAAACACAAGTTTCATGTCAATATGAGGAAGAGCTTCTTTATGTTGACGGTGGCAGAGCACTGGAACAGGGTGCCTAAGAACACTGTGAACTCTCCCACCTGGACATGGTCCTGTGTAACCTGCTCTAGGTGGCCCTGCCTTGGCAGAGGGATTGGATTGAATGGTCTCTAGATGTCCTTTCCAACCCTGCTGATTCTGTGATTTGTTAGCCATGGAGCAGATCTCTCCAAAATGCAAAAAGATAGCCATAGATTTTGCCACCTTTTGCAGTTAGCCCTTTGAAGCACTCTTTTTGAGCATTCCTAGCATGTAATCTGTGACTTACAAAAGCAAGCAATGGATCATCAAGCATGTTTGTTGGTAGTAATGTACTAGAAAGGAAGAGTGTAAACAGAAGGATTATTCAAACACTAGCGTTCCCATGTGCACTGCATCAGAATTAACCACAGGGACAATAACTCAACAGGGAGAAGCTGAAGGGAACACTAATTATGGTCAAATTTTTACAGTTCAGTACAACCAGAAAATAAGTACTTGGTGCCATTACAAGATGAGCTTGCTTGCTTCTTTCAGAGAAGGAATAGAGGAGAGAACAAGAACTGGATTATCTCCTTATCCTTTCAGTAGTTTGAAGGAAAGGATACAACTGATGACAACCAACAACGTCCGAGTTGTATGGGCTTTACTCAGCTGCTTTTATGAACTCTGAACAGTGTCAAGCTTTGATTTTCCTTCTGAAGAGCAGATAACTGCCTGCTATACCAGTATATTCTTTGGAATGTTGTTAGCATGCTTTTAATCTCCAAAAAGACTTGCTGAGTGTTGTAGAAAACATGCTGCAGGAAAATCAGATTATTTAAATCCTGTCTGGAAAGCCTTTGCATTACCCATTTGCAGTACTGGTACAGTTGCCCTGGTGATATATTTTGGGGTAGCAAAAGACTGCCACACTTGAGCTTTTGATCCAGCAGGCGCAGGACATTTGTTCCCTGTTTTGTTTTCTAGAGGAGGAGTTTAGCAACCTTTTACTATGTGTATCGAGGTCAGGCAAGGTAAGCCTATACTTTTAAAAATAAAATTATCATTAAAGCCCCCCTAAGGCAGTTGGAGTGCTAAGCCACATGATAAAAACATTCTAAAGTAGGAAGAAGCATAAATAACACTGTCCCTTTGAAATTCAGTGAAATTGAGGGGCTGGATATAGGAAAATGGAAAGAAGGAGAGAAAATAGGGTCAGTTTAACAACTGCACTTTGTGGACTGCCTAAAATGTTCTTTAGTTTTCATCTCACTGAAATGCAGCAAGCTCAGGCCAGAGGTACTTGCCTGCAGACTTTCCTGTCAGTAAATGCTCTGTGCAGATGGAATATAATCACTGTATTCAGTGTCTGACTCTTTGTACTGTAAATCAGAAATCTTGTGGGACCATAATGTATAAATAACTCTTAACTAATTATTTGGGGAATAAAGGGTAGTTCAGATAAATGTCTAGGGGAACATCTCGTGTAGAACATAAAATTGCAGGCGTGTTCTCTGTTGCATAATTTTCCATAATATCTAAATTATTCCTCTAGACTCAGTTGCATTCAGTACTCATTTTTATATCTTAATTTGGGATTTTTGCATACTGCATTTTGCAAATGAGAACTGTACAAACTCTGTGGAAGGGACAATATAATACAGACTATTGATTGGTTCTAATTCCTTGTCTATCTGTATTTCCTATGCAATTTTCACATACACAGAGGACTGTTCTCAGAAGAAGGTAAGACTGAAATGAAACTACTTCGAAAGATGTTAGTCAGAACTAACTTAAAAATCAAATTTCAAAGCCCAGACAGATCTCTGATTTCTCAGTTCTCCACATGTAGCAGATGGTGTGGTACAAGTTGTTCTAGCAATATTTCACAAACTTGCTATTGCTTGCAAGTGCAATGTTTTGCAAAAAAAAAATTGTGGGATTTTTTTTTTTTTGAAATAGGGACATGGCCAAGTGAACAAATAGGTGGAAAGTGAACGTGTAAGCTATAGGACACACAAGCACATTGTCACAAGCGGCCTAAATAATCTTTTTCAATCTAGCAGGACTGATGGCTCACATAATTGGGAGTTTGAAGATAGTTGGACTATCTCCTAGAGAAGCTGTAGGAGGGTTGGCTTCAGGAATACTTTATGGCTGGTACTAACTACAGATTTTGGGATAGTAGGCTTGAAGTCATGTTTTCATTGGTGTTCAGAAGTGACCTGTTCTGTGACCCACTTATTTCAGCATATGTCATGTTTGATTGTTCTTAAAGCAGACCAGTCGTTGCTGAGCTGAAATCATACCTTTTAGGTCTGTATTTTGTAGATAAAGCTAGATGATCGTTAGTGTGATTTATTCTAGCCCATTTCTCTTAGTTGTCACAACTTAATGTTTCCAGCATACTTATTATCCGTAAACTGTCTTCTAAATACTGCTGGCAGCTGACTAGTTCACACGTGTAAGAAACTATGTTAAAATCCAACTAACATAAACCTAGAAACAACAGTTTATGTTTATTCCAGTAGGGATGTATGTGAAAGATACTTAAAAGTTAAGTTTTGGTTAGTGACTTGCAGTTCATTTTTACCTCTTTGTATTTCAAAAAGCCAAGAAATGAAAGACCACAAACTGAAGCTTCATCTACATTATAGCTGTTTGAGAATCTGATATCCTAAATCACTGCTTGCCAAACAGTTAGTAGTTCTTTCAGCAGTATGTAATTATGAATGATGCAAAGCTTGGTAGCTGTAGTGCAAATGACCAATTGAGGGCTTTGCAGGTGAATCTGCAAAGCAGGCCTACAGGTTCCTTCTTAACAGCATTCAGAAGCGTATTTACTGATAAAGAAATACTTTTCATAGTGTTTGGACCACCAGCAGTTTCTCTCTTCACACAGCAGGAAAGAAACAAAAGCTTGTGCTAGGTGGTATAACACAGTTGAATTGCTGGGTCTGAAGTAATGGCTTTTGGTAACTGCATCATCCCTCACATTTCACTGGTTTTGTGGTTATGAAATACTTTATTTTAAGGACTGATCTTGGTATTATCAATAGAGGCAATTCTCTCTAGAATGAATGTCTGTTACAAAACCATTGAGGCTTCCTGTTGGTAACGCTGTAAACCACAACAAGCCTTGGTTATATTACCCATATCTGCTTAGGAAGTTTCATGTGCTTTGTGGGCTTTCTATAAAGACGTGCATCTCCTAATACAACTGCTTATACTTCACTAAGAAGTGAATTGGTTTTATTTCAATCTTCTACTGCTCTTTAATGGACATTTAAACATCTTTTAAGGCTGAACTTTTTCAAGAAATTAATTCTCTCCTGTGTGTCCCTACCAAATGTTGTTCTTAGGATCCTTATCTTCCATTAAAAATAATTGCATGTGTTAATAAACTTGGAGCTTCACTTATGTTGATTTGAAAGTATTCTATAGCATAGTGGTAGAACTGGGACTACAATTATGTAAGAAAAGTAGCTCTTCAGTGAAGGAAAACTCATTTTCTGTGGGACATCCTCACTTTCTATAGGACCCTCTTCCATTAATTTGGTGTTAATGGTTTGGATTTTGGCTCTTCCCTGGGGTTTTTGTGTGTGGTTGGTTGGTTTTTTGAGTGTGTGTGTGTTATTTAAAGTGAACTTTACTGAAGTGAAACTAAAGTAGCTGCTTCTTGTTACAAGCTATATAGGCAAAGGCATAGAACCATCTCCTGCTGCTGTTGGGGTCCAATTAGGAATCAAAATAGAGGATAGGAGGCTGAGACCATTATGGATTTGTGACCCTGTGCACCTCTGTGTCTTATTTCTCCTTCCTTTCAACTACGATAATCCCAACAGCGAAACATCAGGTGTGTGTTTGCTGTTCCTATTTGTCATCATCTCAACTAGGAAACATAGATGAGCAACTATGGAGAAAAGTATCTCCATAAAGACAAATAACGCTGGAGAGGAAAGAATGGGAATAAGGAAAGACTGAAAGAAGAGAAAAGGCTAAAAGATGATCTTACAGCTTCTCCCTAATAGTGCATTTCAGTACACTGGAGATTGTATTTCAACTGTTCCGCTTTGCAGATGTTGTTTTAAAATCCAGTCTTGAGTATATTTAATAATTGTTAAATGAGACAGGTGGGCTTTCAAAACTGACCTGTCATAAGTTGGAAGTGAGTTACTGACTGATGTCCCTGTAATGGGCAGCACATGTGTTGGGGAGAGTACCCCCATATAGAATAGAATATTTCAATTGCAGAGGACCTACAATGATCATCTTACTCAACTGCATAACTGAATCAGGGTTGAAGTAGCTGATGTCTGATACCAGGCACAAAAAGATGAGTTCCAAGCTCCTAGAGCACAACCAGACATTAATTTGCAGGACTGTTCGTTTTGGGAAGGAAAAACTCACCAAGATCTCCTTGTCCTGTTCCCTTCTTAGCAGAAGAAGAATCAAGTGCAATTGAAGAAAGAATACACATATACCCTCTTTAGAGTTCACATGTGGGATTTATAGTGGTTTGGCCTGAAATTCCAGTAATCGCTTTTGTTGCAGGTTAAGTGTGTTCCACACCTTGGCTAATTTTGAAGCAGGTTTCAGGCTTGCTTCTGGTTGAAATAAATGGTACTAATATTATCTATTATAGTGGTGGGATGTAGCGTAGGTCATGAAGTGTTCTGTTTTTTCAGATTCCTTGTTCAATTAGACAATTTTGGAAAAGTTGACTGTAGAGTAGTATTCCTGTACAGTAGACACCCCAAAACATACAGGAATTGCAGTGTGAAGAACCTTCCTCATCACAAATCTGTGCACACCCCAACATGGCCTAGGCTAGAAGCTTGTTTAAATATTGTCATATTCAAGTGGATTAGTATTGCCTCCTACATTTACCCTTAACATTAGGGGTCTAAAGGTGTTTACAGAGCACAGATCTGTTTTCTAGGGAAAAACAGAGAATATTTGTGCATTCAGATTTTGTAGTCCGATTGTGAAGATAACCCTTGAAACCCAAGCTGGAGTGTAAATTAATATAATGAGGCCTTCCTTAGCTTACAGGGTCAGCTCAGTTTCTCAACATAATTTCAAAGCCTTTGCTGCTGAGGGTTCACTTTGCTAACCGGTAGTGTCACAGAGTTAACAAGACTGTTCAGTTTTACTGCTGCTATTCAGAAACCTGTGGGAGGCTGCGCAACTGAGGAGAATATCAATTCTGTGTTGCCAGTTAGAAAAGCCAAGAGCAGAGGCAGAGACAAGATAACAGCTATACTGCTATCTCTGAAAATTGCTTAATAGAAGAAAACTGGAAAAAAATATTTAAAGTAGCCTCAAAGAGATCTAAAAAGGAATAATTTTAAAATAATTTATTAATTTAAGGACATAATTTGTTTCTGGTCCAGCAGTTTTGTGTCAGAACTTAATGAAACTATGGTGACTGCTTATTCAAACTTCTAAAAAGTTGATACAAATTATGTTATCTAGGCAGGGTGAAATGGACTCTTATGAATAACCTTGAAGATCTTTTGAAACAGTGGCATAGCTTCCTTCCTTCATTATGTCACTGGATGCAGCAGAGCTTGAGTTTATACTGGTCTGAGCTGTATTGCATAAACAGAGATTTATTGCTTGTATTTAATGCGTTTTTTTCTTAGAGCACAAGTTTGTAATTGTAAAGCTTTCTTCATGTCTACTATTCACTTCCCTACAAGTGAAAAAGAAACTATCCTTTCAGAGCTGAGCTGTGGTTCCTTTTCTCCTATTAATTTTTTTCATCTGTAAACTACTCTTATAATCAGCAGCTCTCTCATTCAGAATTAAGATACTAAAGTTAAAATAGCAAATTCTTAAAACTTGAACTTTAAAATGCTGAATGTCCTACGTGTGCTTTTTAGAAGCACATTGTTATCTGATTAATACAGTCAAGCCTTGGTAAAGTTATTCTTAGAACGACACCTTGATGAAAACGTAAAGGCTGTGGTACAGGCATTGGAGATGCTCTGAAAGTTGTTTCTTTGATTGCTTCATGGTGATATCAGGCAATTCTGATTTGCTTGCAAGCCTGCTTTTTTACTGACCGGATTGGCATCAAGTAGGCCATGATGAGATTCATCATTTGTGGTAGTAACATATATAAACAATAAAAGCCAACTCTCTATAGGCCCCAGAGAATTCTTGTTCTTTCTCCTGACTAGGAAGATGAGTGGGGCTTTGGTGAGTTTTGTCATCTTTTTTCGAGGCAGGTACATGTGTGTATGTTTTACAGAGGAAGAAGGGATGAGCAGTGCTTTTGCAATTGGTATCACTGTAAAACCTGTGCTCTGGCCCAGTTGCCCAGGGAAGCACAGCAAAATAACTTTTTCACTAATCATAAATTGTATGCTTGTTATTCAGGATAATCATTGGCCTTAATTTTGATTTACGGCTCCTTTTTAAAAAAAAATCCAAGAGTAAGCAGAGAAAGAAGAGCTGCTTTATCAGATTAAAAAGTCCTTGTCTAGAGAAGATCCTTAGAAAATGGTATGTAGTGTCTTGCAGTGCTAGTATTTCAAGTTATATTTAGGGTTTTGTCTTCAGGATCTTAAAAAAGCCTGTGGATGTTAAGGTTCACAACACAGCTGTGAGGAGGGAACTGATTGTTCATGTTATAAGAAACAGATCTTATTTTTGAGAAATACAATACCTGAGTCTGATATAAACTACAGAAAAAACAACTAGCCCACTTTCTGTAGTTTTTTCTTCCAGAGGTGCATTGATGGCTTAGGACTGATGTACAAAATGAGTAGACAGTCAAATGATTTGAGTAGCCTGTCAGAGAAACGCTGTGAAACAGAAGTCTGGCAGGTTTAGTTCTTGCTTTTGTCATAACAATACTGAATCTGTTTTTGCTAGAAAACATTCATTTTCTGGTTTTGGGTCATCATAATTAAATATATTTAACTTCTTTAGGGGTAAAATATTTGAAAGAGGGCACTACCCTCTAAATCAGGTCATTTAATTGTGTGGTAATTCGTGTACTTTAGCACTTAGTTGGGAGTACAGATATGCTTTGAGAAGTTGAAATAGAACACACCTTAGCTCTGCCAAAGCTAAACTTGTGTGTGGTCTTGTATCGTAACTCTTTCTGTTGTTGACATGATTGTCTGTATAGCTTCCACCTGTTTCTTGTCAAATGGTTAAGCTGAATTTGATTAAGACATTTTGAGATGTGCCTCTTCATCCGTGCAGGAGTTTACACCATGAGGTGCAATAACTTCTGCTGTGTGCCGTGTTAGAGTTTCTGCTGTGTTTTTCTCATTTTGGGGGTTGGTGACAAACCGTGTAACTGCTCCTAGGTGCAGCCTAGCGCTAGAATTGTGCTCAGCTGGCTTCTTAGTACCTGCTCACCACCGGTGGATGGGTTGGCCCTGATATTATGCTCATTGGCTTGTGGGCTGTGGAAGTTGGCATGCCTTAAGGCAGCATAAATATAGACTGTAGACTCAGGTGAGCCAATTATTAGCATGGGTTCTGTTGTGCATCAGCTGTTACAGAACTACACTGCAGCTGCTATGCATGAGGTATTGCTAGTATTTTAATCCTGAACAAGAACAGCACTTGACTACGAGGAACCTTTTAGACAGTTTTTCCGCTTTCTTTAGCCTTCGTCTCTCCACACAAAGCGTACCGCCTTCTTTTCGAGCCAGGAAGTAGGCTCTGAAACACGCACTGCATTGGCAGCAGGGAGCAGGTGAGGATGAGAGAGGGCAGCCTCACGTGGTGCAGAAGCACCTCGTTAGCTGAGGAGCCTGGGTAGCAGGCCGGAGGCTCTGTCAATTCAAAGTAAAAGTAGAAAGATCAATCGCTGCTTCTTACGGAGAACACGATTTTCCAGCCTACCACGAGAGGGTGCTACAAAGCTTTGGCTTAATTTAACCACTGCTAAAGGGTTTTTCTGTCGGGAAAAGTGGAGAGTGTTTTTCAACATTACTGGGTTACAGGGAAGAGTGTTTTAAGTAACTGTTGGTTTATGAAAGCAGGCAAGATCCACATATCAAAAGGCAGATGTAGCTGTCTTAAAATACATGTTTGGTTTGCCTTTGGCTTTAAGAGCTGAACTGCTTCCTTTTTAGTTGTTTTGTGTATGTTGTGCTTTATCCTAACTTCACCTGCCAGCCAGAGAAATTTTTCTACTTATGTCCTAGTATGCAGGCAACCTTTCATACATGAGAAGTTGTTAAATATGATACTTCTGCTAGGTAATCTGAGCCCTTAAATGAAGAGTCTTATTGCTTCTGTGCACTTCTCATCTGTAAAATGGCAATAATGCTTGCTTGGTTTATGGAGATGTTTATACTTAACTTTTGCATAAACAAACACAGAAAAGTTGTCTGCAGGCTAAATGTTCTGTCATGCACTCCTGTCTCATCCTTTAGGCTGTTAGGGAAATGTGTTTGTTGTGTTTCTAGCTTGTATTTCAAAACACTTGCTGCATGGTAATGGGTCTGAAAGAAGGTCAGTGTTTGTGTTAATTGTTTAGCTTCCTTGAAATGCAAGCTCAAAACAGTGTGCTTTGCTGAATGTTATCTATCAAGCATCCATGAAGAGGCTGAAGCTACAGAGAACTAACAACGCATAGCTTTAATTTACTCTCTTTGTTTGTTTAGCAGTAGAGCAATACAGAGTGAGTTGCAGTAAGCATTCATGGGTTTGGGTTGTTGACTGGGAGACAGGATCTCTGCAAAGAGATCCCAGACCTGGTGTACAGCGTTTAGACATGTAATTACAAAAAAAAATGAGATCACCTGACACTACCATGGTGTTCATCGTTGACTGCTCAGCTATGGGGTACTTGTCAAAGTAAATTGGGACGCGTTTATGTTCTTCTAGAAGTCACTTATTTCTTGTAATACTAACCAGTGGCAGGCCACACTGAAAGAAACACGTTAATCAGTCCTAAAACACAGACTACTAGAAAGGAGATGGGAATTTTTTTTTTTATAATACAACCATGGTAGACTTTGTCTTGAATACTACCATGTAAAAGCAAAGGCATGAGGACTTCTGGTATGCTGTAGCTGTCCTTCTTCCCTCCTCCTTCCCCCCCCAGTCTGTTATGAGATAGAGATCTTGCATGCATTTCAGGCCTTGGCATCAGGCTTTGTTACATCCACCCGTCCATTATTTCCTCTTGCAAAAGATCAAAACACTCTTCATCATAGCTATCCCCAATGCCCCACCCCCAAGCCTATAGGGAGGGTAGAAACCATAAAAGCTGCTGTAGAAGCAGCGTCTTGGTTTGTTAATAGAGAAGCAAGCTTTAGTATATAGAATAAACAGCTCAGGCATAGTGGTGCTTCATATTCCTAAACTGAAGGTTACCCTTCCAGGGATCGTTCTTGTGCTTTGAGATAATGATCCTTTGTGTTAAGAACAAGTGTCATTCCGTGGCAAATACTGTGTGAAATGAGGCTGTCTGAGGCTTAAAGAGAAACAGAAATGAGTGTCCAGGACTTGGTGCTGGGTGACAAATTAGGAAAAGCTATTTTCTCATGATCATTTAGCATTCTTACTCAGCTGTCTTTATCTTGATTTGGAGCTCTCTCTCTTATGAAAATGAAACAGGTAGTGCACAGTATCTTTCTATCTGTCTCTCTGCTCTTGGGGAAATATTTTGTTCCTAAATTTCTTGCCTTTGCTGACAGAAAAAGGATGTTAGCTCTAAAACCAGGAATACAGACATGCAGGAATTGGAGAAAATGATTTTTTCCCATGAAGGTAGCATCTTTAAATGTAAGAAAATGAGATACTGATGTGAAGAGTCCCTGCAGTTGGAAAACTATTTTCTGTAGTAGTCAGCTGTTTAATTTAGTCTGATTTCACACACACACTGGTAAGTAGTAAGTTTATAAAAGGAAGACAGTGTTTCATCATACAGGTGAGAGGCATGAGCACACAAGATGCTTTATGCAGCAGGTCACTAGTGGAACTGCTGATGCAGAGCCCTTTCCACAGGACCATGCCTTCTTTTCCACATTTGACTGCAGGGGCTTTCAGTTATGCTTGAACTTACAACAGATTTTCTTCCCATTTTTGATGCTTGAACTTAAAGCTGCTTGTTTTAATCCTACTTAATTAGTGTGAGGAAGTGTAGGAGTTTTTGTTTAAAGAACATTGGTAGCTGAGACAGTAGCTGTTTTCAAAGTGTTTTGTGTCTTCATATTGAAAGTGTTATTCATTAGTTGGAGAGGTACTGTAAGAATTTTGTAAGGAAAGCCTTAAATACTGTGCTTTAAGGAGGATGGCTGATCCAGCGCCAGTTTGTGTCCTGCTCTGCCATAGCTTCAAGTCTGATACTTAGCAAACAACTTTGTTTCTTTGCCTTAGACTTTCTTCTGCACAGTACACATTTTACTCTGCTCTGTAGTACTGTCAAAAGAATAAAATATCAAAACTGTGAGGCACTCGATACATCAAGTGCTACAAAAATAACCCATGTAGTATCAACTCATAATATTAGCATGCCCTGACTGAGAATGTTCTGTAGGCTGTGAATTTAATGCATGTGAGAATAAGCATTTACTGCTGGTGAAGAGTACAGCATGGTTAGTACTAGTGATAGTAGACACCCACAAAACAGGTACGGCCTCAGCAGAAACCTAGGATCTGATACATCGTCTTTCTCTTTTTTCCTTAAATTACTAACAAAATGTTTCAGCAAAAATGTGGATCTTACTGTTTAGATGTAGACCTCTGAGAAGGCCACATGGTTACCTACTAGAGATTTTGAAAATAATTCTTATTAGAATTCATATCCTCATTGGAAAAAAAGTCATTGTATCTCATCACAAGTCTGAAGAACAGTTGTCTAGTTAGAAAAGCTTCACTGTTGGGGATGAGATACTCATGCTGCTGAACAGGCACATCACTGCATGACATATGTGTTCACTCAACTTTGTTAGCACTCTTGTAATTTTATAACTGAAAAAACCACGACAGCACATCTCAGGCCTGGTCTCTGAGGAGGAATGTGTAGTCCTTTCAGCAGCATGCTTCCAAAGACAGCTGCGCAGTTAGCATTCATGTCTGCCAGGGTCTGTGTTCTCCACCGTGATCCCCACCCCAAATCTCCAGACAAAACCAGGAGATGAATCTCAACAGCTGCAGAAGGCTCAGTTTATGAATCTTAATTGGAGTAAGGAGCTATTTGAAGTGTTTCTTTTCATATGTCTCTAGTGATGGCCGTAAGGGCTACACATTCCCATTCAAGTTGTCAAGATAATGCTAACTCTTTTTAGAGGTGGATATCCAGTGATCTGAGCCTCTGTGGATGCTGTCCCCCTCTAAACATAAATGATGCTCATACAGACCATAGTGTTTTCTCCTGTGCTCTATCAATGTGCTGTCAGTTCTCTTTCCTCTTTTCCCCTGCCCACGTTTCACCTTTTTTTGCACATGCTGATTTTTCCAGTTGTGTTTTTTTTGCGTGAGAGTAGCTACCACCCTTATGTGATGTACTGCTGTCGTAACATTGGCAAAGCACCCAAAAATGCTGGTGTGAGACCTCCACACCCAGGCCTGAATATTTTTCCTCCTCAGTTTGAAGCTGAACTGGGTGTGAACTTAGAGTTGGATAACCAATGACCTGCATTTTATGTATTTGTCTTAGATTACAGCAGCCACCTTCATATATTAAGAACAAAGCCCAGGCTGTTGTTGGTTTCCCCATAATTGTATTGTACCTGTCATTACATAGGAAGCCCTGCCCTTTCTTTAGAAATGAAATCATTAGATTCCATGTATTTAAATTTGGTGAGTCATTTTATTTCAATCCTGCTACTAGAGCACATGTCTGTTATATCTAATGTAATTTCTCCTTAATGGGGCCAACAGCAGTACCAGTAGCATGAAGTCCGTTATAAATAATATGTCTGCAGTATTCACAATACCTTTTTTCTGAAGCTTCACCATGAGTTTTCAAAGTAAGAATACCTGCTTTATTAATTTTGTTTTCCTATGATGGAGAGGGTTATATGTTGAACTAAACTTTTACAAGAGGTAGCCTGTTTGTATCCTTGTGATCTGAATTACAATGAATTGATAAAAACTTGTCAAAAGAGAAGCTTGTCCCCATCACCACTGTGCTGCTTCTTTACCGGTACTTGTTCTAATCTAGCTCTGTGGTGAGTCAGTCCAGGGAGCTAAACTGACAGAAAACTCTGAAATGTTCTTTTGGTTTCCTGACCCAGAGTACGGCACACCAGATGAGCATGGGTGTGAGCACTGAGCATGTGGGAAGCAGCAAAGGAGGCAACTGGGAGAGGGGAAACAACCATGGGTCCAGCAGCAGCTGCCTGCTAGGTTCACTCAGCCACATGCTCAGTCTATACCCTCAAAACCTCAGAGTAGTTCAGCAGTTTTGTCTCTTGTGCCTGGAGAAGGGCTTTGGTGAATCCAGTTTAGGATTACTTAAAAACAAACAAAAAACCACCAAAAAACTCAATAGGCTATACATATATACTTAGCATTGTATCTCTTTAGCTAGGCTGCTCTCTGAAATGGGCTTCTCAAATCTGTCCTTTTAGAATCTTTGAAATTCAGAAATGAGTTGACTGAGATGCTTAAAGAACCAAAGGCAGTATCTCTTCATAACAGGTTACTTCCACAAGCTTCTAAGAATAGGATCACCTCTTACCTGTTTTAAGGGTGGGCTTTTTTAACATATATTTTACTTATGTGCTTACTGAGTTCTTGGCCTTCCTGGTTTTCTACAAGGCTACACTTGTATGCCTTGGATGAAAAGCTGATTACAACCCAGTGCTCGTGAACAGCAGCTCTTCACTGCTGTCACTGCACTGGTGAGACTGACAGCTAAAGGAAAAGGCTGTCCTTCAAGCTGAACTAGGTGTGAACTTAAAGTTGGATAACCAAATGGATTATTTGACCAATATTTCTGCCAGAAGAGTCTTAGTTCTGTGAAAAAATATGGTAGTCCAGTTTCTCTAGTAATTAGGAATAAAGTTCTTACACTGGTAATCTGCCATTTCATTTTATTTAGACACCCAGTTCTCAGTACAGAAGTTTTACTGAACAGTCACATTTGACATTACTGGTAGGAGAACATGCTAACCTACATTAGTCAGTCCTTCTGAGGGTTGATTCTGCTTGTTTTATTTGACCATGACAATTTGATTTTTGCTATGCCTCGGCTTTTCTAGCTTCGGAACCTGAGGTGTGACCCTGCATGTTCAATCTATTGTTTTTATTAGTGGGGGTAAGAGGGGAGGAAGAAGGTTCATACTCTGCTCTGCTGGATATTCGCCAGGCTCTCATCTTTGTATTTCAGTCACTGACTTGTGTGCTGTTTGTCTTTGTGGGTGCTTCAGAGTTTTTCCTTTTTTTTTTTTTTTTGGGGGGGGGGTCGGGTGCTACAAAAACCTTAAGGGTGTTTGCCCCAGAATCTCTGCTGGTGCTTCACGCCTGAGCTTCAGCATCCTTGGAGGAGCTTGTATGTGCTGGGTGCTTCCAGGTTTCTGTATTTCAGCTCTTGGTTCTTTTTTTCAGGGTCTGACCATGCAGGCTTTATAAAAATTTAACATTGTTATGCTTGTATGGTTTATTTTAGATTGTAAGGGATGTAGATCTCAAAGCAGTAGTATGTCCATATAAACATCTCCCCTTGCCTCACTTCCCTTACTGGTTTTGACACTTTTGGTGTATGCTCAGTTCTGTAAACTTTACAGGAAGCTGTTACTTCTGAGCAGCCTGTGCAGCACATAGTTATATTGGCTTTAAGTGCTTAAAGTAGCTTGAAAGCAATGGGAAGACTGTTTCTGGTAATGATGTAGATGAACAGGAAACATGTCGTTAATTCTAAAGACCCTTCAAATAACTTTCAAATATTAATTAGCTTTTGATTCTATAAAGTCCTTCTAAGCTGAAGGACCTGTTTTAAGCCTACGTGGTACAGCAGTTACTGAAGTTACTCATATCTGCTCATGGATGCCCCACTGCTTGCAAAATAGCAGTGCTTGAGGCATGTCTTGTGGTTTACCTGGGGGTACTTTTCCAAAGAAATTTCAGAGTTAAGTAACCTGTAACAACAGCGTGGAATTCCAATAAAGAAGTGTCTTAAAAGGCAGAGGTTTAGTAGCATCATAAGAAGTTGGCAGTGATTGACTGTCTTGCAGTAGTGCTAAATAAGAGGCCTCCCTAAGGATGATAGAGAAGCCCTTGGCTGGAACTAGTTTCTACATGGGATGGTAAATGTACTGGTTTCTAACTACTGCTCTGAGAGCAGCTACAGTTACTTTGGAAACATTTAAATACAGGATTGCCATAGGCAACTGCTGTAAACAGTAGAAATGTAACTGAAAAATCTTCTCCCAAGCTTCCAAAAGCTAGAGCTACTTTAGGTTCCAGTACCTGAACAGAAGGCAGAAGGCAGCATTCTATCCCTTTGTTTCAAGAGGCTAAGTTAGAACTGAGTACAAGTTCAGTCATGCTTTTGGTTACTGAGGTATCCAATTTAGAGTAGATTTGTACTGCAAGAGGCTCAAGCGAGAATGATTTTGAGCAGCATTTGCAGGACTGCCTGTTGTCTTGGCGTTTCCAACTTCAAGACGGCATCTGGTGTGCTGCTGCAGCCCAGTAGTGAGCTCGGGTCCCAGGGGAAGCCCTTAGTGTTGCTGATTCTTGAAGGGATACAATATAGCCTTGTGTAATCCAACAGTCAGCTGTGCTGACAGCCTATGCAGGCCGGCAACAACTGGGAATGTTTTTCTGTGGAGAGGGAGGAAGGAGTGAGGGGGGACTCTGTCAGGGAAGAAAAAATATAAAATCTTAATCTAACAAGATAACGGGACCTTTCTTGGCCTTTCAAACCGAAAGGTGTGGGCATGCTGCAATCAAGTTAGCTTCGGGATGGCACAGTTAGACTTTGGTTTCAGTCTCAGTTCAAAATTTACATTTCATAAAACAACACTCCAGAATTAAACAGCAGCTTTACATACCTCCCTCTAAGCAAGTGTTATGGCACAACTGGCAAAAATCTTGCCATGAAAGTGAATGCAGTTTATTTAGTCATCTTGCACTTCATTAATTTCTCCAATCATTCTTAGAGTGATGGTGATAAGAGTACAGGTACCATTCCTCCTATGGGCTGCAAGTGCTTCTATAAGCAGTATGAATGGCTTAATTTCTCCTATTTTTGTAACTTAGACATTTTTGTCTTGTTTAGGCATGTCATATGTCAGTGATCTCTTGTATGAACTTGAATGTCAGTTTCTGTGCATTTTTACTTGTCACTGCTACCGTTGCTGCAGGTATAAAAACTCTGTCAGTGCCTCAAGAGGCAAGGTAGTGTTGAAGCATCCTCCCGAAGTTCATAGTGTGCTTTACTACTTGCCTCTATAGAAAAGCAGGTTACTGTCTGTGGTAAAAATCTACAAAAACTGATGTTCTAAATGGATGCAGTTTAGGAAGCAAACAGTATTCTACAGATAGAGGAAACAAACTGCTGAGTGAGCTGCAGTGTTAGACTTCCCACCGGGACTTTCCAGACCTTTTCCTCTTCCTTCCTCCCTCAGAATATATATAGCAAATAGAGCAAATTAAGCATTGGGGGAGGTGGCACCCAAAGGCAGAAACAGTAAGAGGCCAGAGTAACCTTCAGTTAAAAACAGCTGACAACATACTGACCAATCTTCCAAGCATCCCAGTCATACTGCCACAAATACTGACAGCAGGAGAGATATCTCAGACAGCTATGTCAGTATTAAGTGGGAGGAAGGCTCTTTAAATAACTCGAGTGAGTCTTATTCCCTGACTGTGTCAACATTGAGTTGTTATTTCACTCTCTGAACAGGAAAAATTAGTCAAGTAATTGTGTGGCAAGCAAGTGACAAAATGAAATCATTTTTTGCCTTTTCTAGTTGCTGAATCTGTTTTAGAAAGCAGCAGATACTTTCCTTGTCATTTTGCATTTCTAGTCAAAAACCTCCAAGCAATAGATGAATATCAGTACAAGATGAATGATTTTGTTAGAACTGGGGGAGTAGCACTCCATTGAGTCACTGGAGTAGTCCAAAATAACACTTGTCTATATCTTGGTTTTGGAGTATCTGCATTTTGAGGGGGCTAAGGTAGCATTCATACCTTTCCTTCTCTCTGTTAATGTTAGCATGCTTTTTGGCTAGTGTGCGTAATCCAGTCCCCAAAAGTCTGCCTTACTCTTACAATACATAGCTTACATTGTCTGTCTCTTGTTATTCCAGGTGAATAGAAGGTTTTGTGGTACATAATTCAATGGAATAGAATTTCAGTTAGTTAGGATTGCCTCAAAGCCCTTTGTGATCCTAGATAAATCCATGCAACTATTTTCCTCTTCCATATTTCGCCAGCACAAAGAGAGAACATTTGTAATTTTGTAGAAAACCAGACTGCTAGTGTTCAGGTTAGCATCGAATATTGGCAACAGTTCTTGGCTCTTGTGAGGATTTGCCTTTTGACAAATTATTAATCTGGAATGGCAGCTATCTCCTTTGAGGTTTCCTTGTCTATAGATCAGATTCTGTCCTTGCTAGCATAATTCGTGGTTAATCTAAGCATTTTTCATGCAGTTTCTGGTTTTTGAAGTAGCCATCTTTCGCCTAGTTGAAAGATGTGGCCTTACATTTCTGGGCAATTCAGTCCCTTTTTTCCATCCTGTTGTACTTTGTTTGCTTGACTGCTCTGAAAACTAATTAGTAGGAAAAACATGATCTACTGGATGCTTCTGCTCTGTTTGCATCCACGCGCACTCAAGTTTCCATACTTCAGGAGTATTTCTCCCCAGAGCCAATTACACCTCCTTTAACTAGTCTTCTAGTTCAGCGGTTTCCCTTGCAAAGTCATTTTTGTCTTTTTTTTCCTTTAAGTGTTCTCACGTTAGGGTAGCAGTGTCTGATAACTTAACCAGACCAGGCACTGTACTAAACGCATAGTATACTACTTGCTGGGATGCATTAATGCTTTTGTTTAGTGAAAAGTGCTAGAAATAAAGTAACTGTCAAATAGGAATAAAGAAAATGTCTTTTACCCAACTTTCACGGTTTTCTTCAGTTCACCTGTTTTTTAATTAAAAGCTGCTATTGGAGTACGAAGCATGATGTGAAAAGGAAGAAAGCAAATACAAGATGATAAAGTTTCCAGCAATTCTAACTTAGACAGTCGAGATGAAAGTTAACTGAAGAATTGCAGGAGGTTGCAGTTTTAAGTAGCAGAAGATTCAATGTAAATGTGTGGAAAGTGGAACACAGAGGAATATGCTTCTAGGCTTTGCATGTGATGCATTTATCTGTGAGCTGGCTACTGTAACAATAGAAATAAGTCTTTGAGCTCTATTAAGACTGTATCTTGTCAACATTGAGAATTACAAGGAATAGAAAAATATATAGTTCTGTCTCTGTACAAAGCTGTGGTTTGAATACTGCATGTAGTTCTGATCTGCTTATCTGGAAGGGTATATAGTGGAGCTAGACAAAACTCGCAAACAATCAAACGAGGGCTGTTTAAGGGTGACCAAAGGTGGCAATATCATCAGACTGCCTAAGACAAACCCTTCAGCTTGGAAAAGAGATAGCTGAGGTAGAATACAATAAAGACCTATAAAAATCAAAAGTGGCAGGGAAAACACCAACAGGTAATGCTCATTCAGGATTTGTGACCATGGACAATGAGGATCATGAAATGAAACCAGCAGATGTCATGTTCAAAACAAGTAAAAAACCTGTTTCTTATTCTACAATGTGCAGTTGAGCCATTGATAACACTGCAGCAAGATACTGTTTGTTGTGAGTTCAGTTTGCATTAGACAGCAACTGGACAAAATAATGGAAGAAGCCTGTTAGAAAGTTTAACTACAACACCACTGGCTCTGGCTCAGAAAGACCTCGAGCTGCGATATGCTGGAGGCTTGGAAGACATTCTGGAATAATACCATTACCCTTTCCCCTGGCAGTGGTAACAGCAGGATGCTGGGCTGTAAGTACTGTACCCAGAACAGTGATTGTTACCTGCCTGAAGAATCCCAGCTGTCAGCTAGTTGGCTTGCTTTTGGCATTCTTAAGTGTTCTGCTAAATCCAAGAGGCAGAACTTGTTTTCCCTATCATACTTCCTTTAAATGTTCTATAGTTTTGATGTCATCAAAAAGTACTTGTACTTAAAAAATAGTCTTAATGCCTAACATTACAGTAGATTCTACTGTTGTAATAGCGGATGTACATAAAATGCATGTTTGTATTTTACCTGCATAAAATTCCTTCAAGTTGTACACATTGGCTAGTCCTAGCTCTCAAATTAATTATTTTTAAAATACTTTGTTATTGTGTCCAAAAATATGAGATCTACTGAGTAATATCCATCACAAATGTGCTACATAAGCATTTTCCATCCAGATCCACTTAACTTATTCATAGTCTTTGTATATTCATTTACAGTTATCCTTCTTTGTGTTAAAACTGATCTTTCTACTACACCAGCAAGTCAATGACTTTTTTGTAGCTTTGGTTACTTTTAGGAGTATTGAACTTGCTCAGTGTTACTGTAATTTCTTTTCTTCCAAAGCTGTATTAGTTCTGCTACGACCCAGAAAAAAAACTTTCAAAAAATGTTGTTTCAGTGAGTACATTCTTGTCTTAATATTGGGCTCAGACACACGGGGACTAAACACCACTGAGATTTGGAAAAGCAAATGTAGTGACACAGCCTGATACTGCAGAGCTGTCAATGCTGTGCTGGGAATTCTCCTCCTGCCGAGGCTGGGGTTCATGTTACCATGGTTATTTAGCAGCTGTTGGGAATGGCACTGGTGAATGGAGCCCCTTGTCTGGCCAATGGAGCCAATGACAAGTGTCTGGGTTTCACCGACAGGAAGTGGCACAGCAGCCAGTAGCTAAGTTTAGTGCAATGAATATTTCTCTGACTTCATATTTGTACAATCACGCTGCCC
>JAOEHY010024401.1:0-26005 GCA_025447955.1 Psilopsiagon aurifrons
TTTTTTTTGTTTTTTTTTTTTTTTTTTTTTTTTTTTTTTTTTTGGGGGGGGGTGTTGTTTTTTGGTGTTTTTTTAATCTTTGGGCATGAATTCCAGAAGAATTAAACTTTACAGGAGAGGCCACTGGTAAATACAGGGAATATCATAAACATCTTTAATTTTACAATTTTGCAAATTGAAATAAGCTGCCTACAGAAGCCTAAATCACTCAGATGAAGATACATTTTTTAAATGCATATTTCAACTAAATTTGAGTATTAAATCTTTAATACACTAATGCGGAAAAATAAAATTTTAACACTATGGGTCTGGCCCTGAAATTGCTAAGAAAAATTACCAATTTATTTAACTCCTAATGAGAGCAGTATTTGTTCGATATTTCTTGGAGACACTCATCATCTTGCAAGATCAACAATGCAGAAGTAATGCATAATTAAAGCCTTATATTCACACTAGATATCCAGATCTTATAAAATGTGAAATGTGATGAAAGCTTTTGTTGCTTTGATGAGAAGTAAAAGGTAAGATTTAAGATCTGAGCTCATTTTAAAAGAGCAAGCTAATTGTTCTTATTCATTACAATCGCATTAGAAGTATTTCTCAAATGATGTGTCACTTTCCTTGAAACATTTTTACATCTGATTTCAGCTCTGCTAAAGAGAATATAAATATAATAACGCTAAACTAAATGAATTTCTGTGTATTAATTTAAGCTTGCTGCAATTATACAAATTTAATATCTAATATATGCTACAGTTGGATAAGGTAAGACAATAGAATTTCAGATTAGATTTTTTTTTTTTTTTTTCATTAGGAAAAGTAGCAAGGACTATTTTCTATTCATATTGTATAGCTATTTACTTAGATGCTGCTAAAGTTCTATGCTTCTGAGAGAATAGGCATTGATAAAGATATATTGTATCTCTAAAGCTGATTTATCATTTTAGTTTATTTATAAACTGAAACAAGGACTTATTTTTGAAAATTTATTTCACCAGTAAGTAGCTTACTGAACTTTATTGAGGAAATATGGAAAAAAATGGTTCTCCTAGTTCCATTTTATTTAGTCTTTTATTTTCAGTATGATTTATTGAACCAAATGTTTTATGTAACATAATTCCCTTTGATTTTCAACATGCTGAAATTAAAATCAGAGCAAAAGAATTAAGATTCATTGCTATAGTAAAAGAATGAAAAGAGAGGGTAGTCTGTCATTCATTATAACATGCATTGCAGAGACACAGAACATAAAAAATTATTTCTAATTTCTACAGCCATTATTTTCTTTCACATACATATTATAGAATTATAGAATCATAGAAACAACTAGGTTGAAAAAGACCTTTAAGATCATCAAGTCCAACCATTACCCCAGGATTGCCAAGAGCACCACTAAACAATGCCACTAAGGGCTTCATCTACATGTACTTTGAACACTTCCGGTCATACAGTTCATTCTGGTTCATACAGGAACATACGGTTCCAGGGACGGTGACTGCACCACTTCCCTGGGAATTGGTGTTCCAATGCCTGATCATGCTTTGGTGAAGCAATTTTTCCTGATATCCAATCTAAACCTCCGCTGGCACATCTTGGGGCCTCTACCTCTTGTGCTATCACTTGTTATTTGGGAAAAGAGACCGACCTCCACCTCACCACAACCTTCTTTCAAGTAGTTGTAGAGAGATAAAGTCCCCCCGAGACTTCTCTTCATCAGATTAAACAACCACCGTTCCCTCAGCTGTCCCTCCTAAGACTTCACCAGCTTCATTGCTTTTCTTTGGACCTGCTGCAGCAACTCAGTATCTCTCTTAAAGTGAGGAACCCAGAACTGCGTGTGGCCTCACCAGAGCCAAGTACAGGGAAATGATCATTGCCCTGGCCCTGCTGGCCACACTATTTCTGGTACAGGTCAGAATGCCATTGGCCTTCTTGGCCACTTGGGCACAAGCAGGCTTATGTTCACCTGGCCATCAGTCAACACCCTGAGGCCCTTTTCTGCTGACCTTTCCATCCACTCTTGCCTAAGCATGTAGCGTTGCATGGGGTTGCTGTGACAAAAATGCAAGACCTGACACTTTTCCTTGTTGAACCTCATATCATTTGCTACAGGTTATAATTAAATTTTCTTCATACAGTTTGAATCTTATAGGCCTACCTCACATTGATAACGATTATACCTCTGAGAAATTAAAAAGAAATTATAGTAGTGAGGAGGAATTTCATACCATGTTCACAGAATCATAGAATAGTTAGGGTTGGAAAAGACCTTCATAAGAACTAGTTCAAAACCACCTGCCTTGGGCAGGGACGCCCCACATTAGAATATGTTGCCCAAGTCTCTGTCCAACCTGTCTTTGAATACCACCAGGAATGGAGCATTAACCACTTATTTGGGAAACTTGCTCCAGTGCCTCACCACCCCCACAGTAAAGATATCTATCCTATAGGGATGCTGGGGAGAGACTCTTCATTAGGGGCTGTAGTGATCGGACAAGGAGCAATGGGTTTAAATTTAAATAGAGGAAGTTTAGATTGGATACGAGGAAGAAATTCTTTAGTGTAAGGGTGGTGAGGCACTGGAATGCCCAGGGAAGTTGTGAATGCTCCATCACTGGCAGTGTTCAAGGCCAGGTTGGACAGAGACTTGGGTGACATGGTATAGTGGGAGGTGTCCCTGCCCATGTCAGGGAGGTTGGAACTAGATGTACTTGAGGTCTTTTCCAACCCTAACTATTCTATGATTCTATGATTCTATCCTGAACTTCTCCTGGAGAAGATCAAACCCGTTACCCCTTTTCCTTTCACTACTGTTCCTGATGAAAGAGTCCCTCTCTGGCATCTACTTTACATTAATTCCAGGTAGATGATACCAGTTGTTCTACCCCTGTTCATGAGTTCTGTAGTCCCATCACTGAAGACCACCAAATTAGTCAGGCATGATTTGCCTTTGGTGAGGCCACGTTGGCTGTCACCAAGCACTTTGTTGTTTTTCATGTGCATTAGCATGCCTTCCAGGAGAGTCTGCTCTAAGATTTTGCAAGGCACAGAGGTGAGACTGACTGGTCTGTAGTTACTCTGGTCATCCATTTTCCCCTTCTTGAAAATGGGGGTTATATTTTCCTTTTTCCAGTTATGGAGAACTTCACCTGACTGCCATAATTTTTCAAATATGAGGGACAGTGGCTTAGCAACTTCATTTGCCAGCTCCTTCAGGACCCACAGATGGATTTCATCAGGTCCCATGGATTTGTGTACGTTCAGGTTCTCAGAATGGTCTTGAACGAGACCCTCTTCTACAGTGGACCCAGGTCTTCATTCTCACAGTCCCCGCGTCTACTTCCAACACTTCAGCAGCGTGAACAGAGCATTTGCTGGTGAAGACTGGGACAAAGATATCATTGAGAACCTCAGCCTTCTCCAAATCCAGGGTAGCCAGTTCTCCTGTTTCCTTCCAGAGAGGGCCCACATTATCCCTAGACTTTTTCTTTTTGTGGCAACATAAGCATAGAAACCCTTCCTGTTACTTAACTCCCCTGGCCAGACTAAATTCTATCTGAGTTTTAGGTTTCTTGACCTGATCCCCAACTTTGCGGAAAATGTCCTCATATTCTTCCCAGGCTGCCTGTCCTCACTTCCACTTCCTGTAAGTTTCTTTTCTCCTTCTAAGTTTTTTCAGCAGCTCCTTTTCTATCCATTCAGGTCTCCTGGCCTTCTTGCCCAACTTTCTTCTTGTCAGGAGGCAACGCTCCTGAGTGTGGGGCAGCTGATCCTTGAATATTGACCAGCAGAAAACTGCTCCCTCCACACTCTAGGGCTTTATCCCATGGAAACTTTCTGAACAGATTCCTGAAGAGGCCAAAGTCTGGGCCTGTGAGCGTGAGGCTAAGATGCTTGTAATAGGGAATGCAAGTAATTTAGGTTTATATTCTCTGTTGGCTGCTGCCTCTTAATTGACTATTTGGAGTATTAGTATCCTAAGTTTGTGTGTCTTGTTCCCATATTAGCTAGATTCTCAAAGAAGACACTTGGACATCCTGTTTGTCTTCTTTTTTGTATAGTCATGATTTTCTCTGTTTCTTTCTATTATGGCCATCACTATACTATCTTGAAGCCTTTAATAAAAAGTGATTTAAGCAAGATTACAAAAGCAGCAATCTGTAGTAGAATAAGCAGTTGAATCCAGGTGTCCTGAAGACTAAGAACTGCCTCCAATAGCAAAAACATATTTTGTCATGGTTTAAGCCCAGCCATAACTCATGCAGTAGCTCTCTCACTCTCCCCACTTCCTCCCTCCCTGGCTCCCGGAGGGATGGACGGGGAGGAGAATCGAAAGAATGTAACTCCCTGGGGTTGAGATAAGAACAGTCCAGTAACTAAGGTATAACACAAACCACTACTGCTACCACCAATAATAATAATGCTAAAGGAAATAACAAGGGGAGGGAATACAAGTGCTCACCACCTGCTAACCGATACCCAGCCTGACTGAGCAGGGATCTAACCCTTCTGGGTAACTGCCCCCAATTTTTACATCCTGGGCATGATGTGTTGTGGCATGGAATTCCATGGTCAAGTGTCCTGTCTCTGCTTCTTTCCTGCTTCCCTTCCTCCCTGGCAGAGCACAAGACTCAGAAAGTCCTTGATCAGACTAAACACTTAAGCAGTAAATAAAAACATCGGTGTTAGTGCAGTTCCCAGGCCAAAAGTGAAAACCACAGCACTGCACCAGCTACTAAGAAGGAGAAAAAATGACTGCTACTGCTGAACCCAGGACACCCTTCTTTTGCAATATTTATATATATAGTTTTATTTAATATCTAGAGCAACTTATTCAAATTGTTTTTCTCTCTAATGCTGGATGTGCCAATTAGAGGGGAGAGTCTGGGCCATAAACAGTTTGCTTTAATGAGATTAGAACCTATGGCAAAACCAACTGTTCTGAAGTGTAGATGTCACCATTTTTAGTAGTAAGGTTTGCTATCAGTCAGGTTGTCTGCTAAAAATCTAATAGCAGTGGGGTTTTTTTTGTTTGTGGGGTTTTTTTTGTTTGCTTGTTTTTTTTGTTTGTTTGTTTGTTTGTTTGTTTCCTTCAGATTCCTCATTCTCTACAAAAGTTAAAAAAGAGCAAAAGATCAGTCTTTCAAGAGATGTGCAGTCTAGAAATTATATGTACAATAATTACTTTATACATGATATGGAAGGAAAAATGGTCTCAATTAAGTGACAAGTCCCCCAGTGAAATTCAACAGAAGAGACAAGCCAGAAGTAGAATTGCTTCAATGTCTAGTTTCTTAAATGTAAGTAATGTTTCAATCCTCTTTAACATAAAGAACAGCAAATTGAGTTGCTACAATTGTTTGGAAATGGAAAACCACATGAAGAAGGAAGAAGAGGAGGAAAAAATTCAAATTACCTTATAGTTAGAAATTACAGACTGTCTAAACAGTGACATCATTTTCCAATCTAGTAATGAGCTTCTACAGGTTGACATTTATTGCCTTGTGCAACACCATATGTTGTGTGTAAAGGGAATGACTTTCTATCATCCCTCACACCAAAAGTGAGGAAGAGCTCTGTAGTCTCAACAAAGCTGAGAGCTGTGACAAACCTCCCCATCTATGTGGGAATGTGTTGGCTGCCCAAATGAATAATTTGAGTAGAATTTTAAAAGCATTTTATGAAGTTTTAAGATAATAAACTTAGAAGAATACACAAGGAGGAGAGTTGTTCCTTTTTCCAAGCAGGTCTGCATTTGGCATCTTTCTCTGAAAGATGTATTAGTCATCCATCATAGAGTACTGTCACACTGATGATATATTAAGGTAATATGTTATCAGAACAACATAATTCCTATGATGCATTCCTAGGTAGCACAGAGCTAGATAGTAAGAGTTGGTCAGAATACTTCTCACTTTTTGTGGCATTAAAGAAAAATAAAACATTTTTTCCAGGGTTTTGACACTAAAGAAATCCTGTGAAAATGTGATGGCAATTTTGAAATTTGGTATGTGGTAATACACTTCCTGGATTCTAGAAGTATGAGTTCTAGAAGTATGAGTTTTAGTAGAAAAGCCAAGTAAATGTTCGTGATCTGTCACACAAGGTACTTTCCTGAAGATATGGGTTGTCAGTGGTAGAGCTCAATTTGTATTACTAAAACTTTGTTTTATAAACCTATGGTATACAACGCTGAAGTGACTAACTCATTTGGCATTCATTATAGAATCAACTTCTAGCATAGCAACAACATGAAAGGTCACTGTGGTATATTAAGAACAAGAACAAAGTTGTGGGCTGTTTTTAGCAGACAAATGTGATTTTTCACAGTCTAGATGTAAATAAAGTTTAGTCCTTGCAATAGCTGTTGGGGACATTTTTCTCAATCAGAAGATATTTTATTTGTTTTGGAGTACAGCTTTTATGGAAATCCATATCTAGCAGTCACTACGTTTGTCTGGCACAATTTTTTTTAAGATGTTCTTTCTGTTATTAAAACTCGTTATAAAGTAAGGAGAAAAAAAAAAAAAAAAGTGATGAATAGGTGAAACTAATAAAAAACCACCGAAGTGGACTGAGGAAAATTGAAAAATGTAACCCAGAAAATGGCAACTGGGCATAAACCTATATTACTGTGACCAAATACACACACCAAAGCTGATAAAGATGCTCTTAACATTGTTCTTGACTCATGTGACAGTGAATATTTCCAGACTTTTTTCCTTCCTGTCTCAAAGGAGAAATTTTATTTTCAAGTACCAAAGATTCATAAAATCAGTGAAATGAAAACAAAGCAATTCCCAACAAGGTTTCTAAGCTACACGTTCTTCTGTAGAGTGCTATGACGATTTCCCTTCCAAGGGAAGGACAGAGAGAGATAGAAAAGGATAAAGAAAAGAAGCCTTCAGAGCTGCTGAGATGTCTAAGTATTCCCATATTAAAGCATCATTTTAAACAGTGCTCCGTCTGTAAAAGAATGGCTAGCAGAAGAGGAAGGTAAAATAGAATATCTGAATTGTTTAAGTTACTGGAAAGGGATGGGAGGAAGAAAAGAGACTGAAAAAGTAAAAGCATACAAAATAAAACTGGTTTTTTTCTTCCTTTTTTTTTCCCCCCCATGAAAAAACTCCCTACCAAAAGCTGCCATGAAGAGCAGGGCTGTAATACACCAATGATTAGTTCCTTCACAAAAGAATGCAGTTTATGTTCCTAATCTCATAATTCTATTACCTTGTTTTCTCCTGATCTTTTGTACCCCTCTCACAAATTTATGGAATTTATACGCATAGGGTCTGTCAGGTCCCTTATAATGTAATGATATAATATAAACTGTATCATTTCACCAATTCTCTGATCTAGCAATTTCTGATACTTTGTTTCTGTTTGGCTTTCTGTTGGCTTTTAGGTGGTATATTCTTCCAGCATGGGATGTTTATCTACGCAATGCTTAAAGCACTGCAGCATGTTCTTTCAGAGCTGCTCCAAAGAGCACTTGCAGCAGAAAGCACGAAGTCTTAGTTGAAGTGAACAATACATGGCCTTAAATTACCAGTTTATTATCATCTTGAAGAGTAAGATCAAACAAAAAGGCTAAAGTGCAAGAAATACAGATGTAGAGAATGTGCCTTCCTGCTGGGAATTTGTAATGCATATAGAAAAGCATAATTTTCAGCATAAACACCATACAAGCATATTGCAATGTACACAAAACAGTAAAATTGATGTAAATATATGCAGTTGAAGAGAGCACATTTTGGAGCTGGCACTGCACTCTTCATTAATGTCAGTTTTGTGACAAATTTTGATAGTGCACAGGGATTTCTTTAGTCACTCAGAGGTCAAAATAAACTCCTCCTCTCTTTCAGAAAGTACCTTCTGACTGATTGCACCTAGGTGAAAACTGAGCAGTTTTCACATAGCCTTTCAGAAAAGGCTATGTCTTATATTCCGTTCCTTAGGGGATAAGAGATTCCACAAGAACTTGATAAACTAAGTGCAGCAGTATTAAAATTAACATAGATAATATTGAGAAAATGAAACAAAGCCTGATATCTTGGTACCATCACCATCACCCCACCAAACCCAAACAAACAAATAAGTATTGAACAATACGATTGCTCACCACCCATTGATGAATGCAGATCCCATCCCTGAGCAGCAATTGGTGGCTTCTGGCCAACTCCCCCCAATGTTTATATACAGAGCATGATGTGTTGTGTTATGGAGTACCCCTTTGGCTAATTTGGGTCAAATGTCCTAGCTGTGCTTCCTCTCAGCTTCTTGTGCCCCTCCTCACTGGCAGAGCATGGGAAAGTGCTCAAGCACTGAGTAGTCCCTGACTTAGGGTAAGATCTACATAGGAACAACTAAAACATTTGTGGGTTATCAGCATTATTCTCAGATTAAAGTCAAAACACAGCACTGCACCAACTACTAGGAAGAAAATTTATCCCAGTCAAACCGAGGAAATGCACCTAAAAATCTTTGAAAAACATTAGCCTAAACCAGTCTATGAATCAGCAGAATGACCTTGAGAATTCATTTGGATTTGCCCATCATCATTATGATCTCTTCTCATTGGGCATGATTGCACTCCATGTTTATGAGCATCAGCAAAAAAAAAAAAAAAAAAAAAAAAAAAAAAGCCAGTGCCTTAAAAATTAAGAAAAGACATAAGTATTACAGAACAAATAAGAGTCATGCAAATTAGCTAAATTTGTGAGGAAAAGGAAGCTTGTTATAGTCATTTGAAGAAGCACTACTGAAGTTAATACTTTCAGAATTAAAAAAAATCGAAACTGAGAATAAAGTACTTCAGGACTTTGAATCACATTTCTACATTCTCAGAGCAGTGTCCTGAATGTTCTTTTTTTGATCACTATTTTGCCAATCATAAGGCATACAAGGAGGCAATATGAATAAAAAAAATATGGCTCTTTTTTTTGGGCTTTTTTTGGTTTTTTTTTTTTTTTTTTTTTTCATTCCTGACTGAATTTATCTTACTTTCCAGGTCTGGAAGTCATACAGATTTTCTGTAACTCATAGACTGTACTTACAAAAGAAACTGTAAGGAATAATAAATACAGAATCTCTTCCTGCCACCATTTAGTTACTTTTTTGGAAAAGGCTATCTTAGTAACAGTGGAGAAGTTACTTCTACAGAATACAAAACTGAAGTATTCCTCCAAGGTAAAGGCCTGTATTTGATGTTAAGTTTGCAATTATTTTTTCACCTGCAAAAGTATCTGAGCAAGGAGTAAGACATTCTGAACACAATATAGCAAAGTCAGAGCCTCACATTATTTGCGCAAGTGAGCTGTCATGAATTATGTTATCTGAAGAAAATAGGTTCTGGAAGAATAAGCCACAGCTGAAGTATTCAGTTGACTGACTTTTCAAAGTTCGTTGAAAATAACTACTAACAATGCTGCCACGGTGATAGTTCAGCCATATGGTACAAAGTTTCTATCCTACAATAATGAAAATGAAGGATATAGGTGAAAAGGCTTTTTTACAATTAGAGACTAATGACAAGCCAAAAGTCATACCTGTGTAATATGACTGACTTCAGTAAAGTTAAATCAAACATAAACCGGATATACAGTATGGTATTACAGAACATTTTAGCCCTTGCTACAAGATGAAAATTGCCTACGAACTGGCATCTCCTTCTAAAAAGTTGTTGAGAATAGTGAAACTAAAGAAATGGAGATGCATCCAACTGTGCAGCAAAAAGCCATGAGGATAACTTCCAACTTTAAACTGTAAGCTAGAAGAAAGTTTAAATATGCTATACAGTAATCCAAGTAATACAAGTCCTCTTGTAATTGCATTGACAGTCCTTTCTATCGCAAACCCCTTGCCCCCATCCATTCTTCCTTTGAAAGACAGTAAGTTACCCGAGTGATTTTTGTCAAAGTCTAGTTTTATCCCTAGGTTCATATGAACATAGTGTAAAGGCCCAAAGGAAGCACTCCTGCTTATGGCAGACTACAAGCTTTTGAGAAGCAACATAAAACTGTTGCAGTGACTGTAAGAGCTTGAGATTTCAGACACTCAATATTAATTCTTGGCAAAATAATATTGTGTTTGATACAATTATCTGCAAGTAATGAATGTTTAAGACATCTTCAAAAATCCCCAAGGACTGATGTGTTGGAAAGATTTTGATTATACTGTCTGTCATTTGGTAGAAATTATTTTACAGCATCAGGTGCTGAAGAATAGCATAGGAAACTCTGGAAAAACTATGTGGGACTATAGGGAATACAGAGCTGAGAAAAGTTATACTTACATGTAAGAAGTGCCAAAGGAGCCTTTTTGTTAAAGGAAGGAGTTAACTGAATTAATTCCTCTTCTTTAAATATTTTAGGCAGCATACCAGTCCTGAAGTTTAGATTTCTTTTCTTTGTACTGCTAGCATGAATATATGTATATTTAGTAGTATCACTTGTCTTTTCATGTTCCATTCTCTATAGAGGATCTCACTCATGTAAGTGCGTATTGTAAGTTAAAAGTAACAACACTCCTGCAAGTACTTTTCGGCCATACTATACCATTATTCTAAGAAAAATATGACTAGATTATTTCTTTCTTTCTCTCTCTATTTTGAAAGAGGGGAACTTTACTGTAAGAGAAATGGCAGCAATGCTGCAACATACAGTAAACAAACTTCCAGGCAGATCTTTTTGAACTCAGTGTGTGTTTTACCCTTTGCTTTTGGTAGGATCAGGAATGCTGCTGAAGAGAACTGCAGTGGGTTATTCTATGGAGTGTCCTAAACAGAAAAGAATTTACACATTTATTCTTTACCTGCCGAGATGAAAATTACCACATAGTTTGGCTGCATCTTATGTTGGCATTCAGTTGACATGATATTAACTTGCTGGGATACAGAAATATGCACACTGCTTAAAACTTTCATTTGCACAAGTGTGGAAGTGAATAAATCTGTCCTGTAAAAGGTAGATTGCTGAAAGTTCCTGAACATTTCTCAGGAAAAAACTAAAACTGATACTAAATCAAAGCAAAAATGACAGAATGACAGAATTCCTTTTATTTTGACACCAAACACTTTCATTTAATGTGCAGAAAGTTCCATACTGTTCTACCATTTAGCTAGGCTAAACAGAAGTCATGCTTCATCACAGGTCAGCTGATTTAGTAGGAAACTATGCAACCAGTATGGAATTACACAGTTTTGCATTATCCGCAAATGCAGCTTCAACTGGATCAGTTTGCAATCAGCTCTCTCTTATTTAGCATACCCTTGACATCACCATTTGTTAATCCGAGTTTAAACTTTATCTCCCAAGCTTTTCAAGCATGTAAGTATTCTATTTAAGATAGTCAATTGAAATTATAGCACACAGACACCAATGTACATGCCCATAGAAAATCTGAAGGAACAGAAAATCGCATCTCTCCCTGAGAGTGACAGAGATGCCCCTATCTATTATCATCAGTGACAGTTCTGCCAAGCTCAGCATTAACCTCCCTTTTTATTTCATTACTGACTCTCACTCTAGGGAAGTTCTAATTGGACAGTTGTGTGAAACATAGTCTCATTCCTGTCTGGTTCCTTTCTGCCAATGTAGCAACAAAATTAGCTAAAACCTAGAAAATGCTGCTCTGACCTTCATTTCTTTAATGGAACAAGCATTCCTAATGCAGTTTTTCATTGTGTAATTGTTATTGTTAATGGACAGCAGTTTAATGATGCAATGATTTTAATGCATGAAATGGACAACAAATACAAGAACATGAACCTGTAATTACTTTTCCATTCTGCACAATAGAAATTACTGAAATGCATTCCCCCTTCTTATCCACTGAAGCATAGGAATCAGAGATGGAAAGAGTATGTCCCCATGTATTTCAGTGATGCAGAGAACAAAACATGGAAAAAAATACCACCTATTGCACAAATATCCACTAGTATTTTAAATAACCTAGATTCAAATATGTTCTTTTATGGATTCATTTTCCACACAGGTTTGAAGGTGAATCTCCTCCGTACAGAAACCCAAACCAAGATTTATAAATTATTTAAGATTTGCTTAACCCCATATTGAAAGCTTAATTACAGCCGGTACTAACCATCTTCGTGGAGAAGGAGTTTACCTTTCCTGGGCAACATTAATACCATGAATTATTATGTTGAAGCTGCATTGCTCAAACATCATCTATAAGTCTATTGCTGAACTGCTTAGCTGGCTTAAAATGGCTGTCATTTTGAATTTTATACCTCAGTTGAACCTGAATTGAAACTCTTTCTTGCAGAAGGTAAATCCCAAAATCCTACGTGACACTTGTTACTAACATGCAACACCTCACATCTTCAGCGTTCATGCTGAATTATTTGCAAATATTTGAAGGGAGACTGTGACAATTTTAAATAGCAATTACCTTTGAGGTGGTTTCAAGTCTTTGAATGGAATTTAATTTAAATATACACCTTTTTCCTGTATGCAACCAAGCAGTGAAACTACTCTCAAGGTGTTGCAGATAATATGGCAAATAACATTGCATGTAAGGATTTTGATCATGTCAGAGTTTTCGTGGTATCTGCAATATGGCCCTAAGAATTTTGGAAGAGAAGTATATGAAAAAATCTTGAAATTTAATGTTCCAGTTGACTAATTATTTCTTGAACTAAAGCATAAAAACTAGGACATAGATTTGCCTAATGTATTTCTCTCAGGACAGGATTAATCTCATCTAGCTGTAGCCAGCTAAAGAGTAAGTCTTTATTCTAAGGTATCAGCTGGGTTCCTCCTACAGTCAATGAGAGGCCAATCCATGTGTATGTCCTGAAAACAATTAACTCAGAACAGTGTGAACTACCTTCTAGGATGCCTGTACTCACTTCTCTGAGTTTAGAGGTATTTTAGAAAATAATATGCATTAGAAGCCAAATTCTCAAGAAAGTTAAGTTAAATTAGATCTATTCAGTCATAACTGCCCCACAGCTTCCTTCTGGAACTGTTTTAAAGAGTATTTTTGATTAAGTATTTAATCAGGAAGATGAATGGTAACTATAGTGATAAGTAAAAAGGGTCTGTTGGACAAAAGTATTTTCTTCAAGTACGTTTTTTTTGCCTTTGAACTACCAAACAATGTGCTTTCCATCTAATTAAGAAAAAAAAAAAAAACCAAACAAACCCAAACAAAACCTGAAATGCCCATCTTTAATGAATTAAATTTCTCGACATTTTTCTACTTGTAGCATTTATTATTATTATTATAATTTACACCTTTTTTTTTTTTTACCTCTTTCTTGAGCAACTCAAAAATTGATCATACTATTTCTAAAGGAGTCATTATGATCTGTTGTGCAGATAATTACAGACTTTTAAATGTACAAAATATGCAAATGCCTATTTAGGGAATATTTACATAATACGTTATTGACCCAGTAAGCCATAACAGCTCCAATCTGTCACAGAAATGCATACTTAGGCTCTACTTAAAATGCAAATTATTGGCCCAATAGACCATAACAGCTTCTTCAGAACTGTTACATTCTATCATGGAAATCCATGGTTGGAGACTTGCTGGATAATGAGTTTTGTCTGAGAGCTGCCTTGGAAACTGTCCTTAAGTACACAAATTTCTCACATGATAGAACATAATGGCTCCTTTTCAACAGCTACTGACTACAGAATAGTACTGGGTTCTACTAGATAGGTAGTTGTCAGATCTCAAACAAAACTCTGCAGATGCTAAAGAATGATATCCATTGGCTTCAGATCGCCCTCTAATTTTGTTTGAAACAACAGATCTTAATGCACAGCACCTATTATTCAGAAATTACTATTCATTCCTCATAGTTGTATTTACAACTCCAAGTTTAGAATTAAACAACTTTGGTGATAAGGAATTTTCTGTGGAAAACTAAGACATAGACCAATAGTCCAAAAGAGTTATTATAAATCCTCATTAAGCAAAGCTCTTTGAACATCTTGAAGGAAGTAACACACACATTACTGAAAGGATTGAAATTACATATATTTAAATATTGCCCATGAAATATTAGTAAGAATAGGCCAGATGGTATGCAACTACAATCATGTAGCAGCCAACTTAACGAAGAGTCCCACTGAAAACAAAAAGTTACAGAGTCTGTCTACATCACTCTGCTTGGGAAGAAAATTCAGAACCTGACTAAGAACTTGTATAGTGAATGCAGAGGGGCACTGAAGGCATGCTTAATTTTCAGAGTGAGAAGTTGTAGACAGGGTCTTTATTCAAGCAGACCATGAGAACAAACAACAGACAGTTGTCATACATTGAAAAACAGGATGCTCAAACTTCATGTAAGTAGAAGCCTTTTACCCTGAAGACAGCCAGGCAATGAAGCAGGCTGTCCAAAGAGACTGTGTTAAGTCTCCATTCTTGGAGATGGATACCCTACTGGACAAAAGCCCTGAGCAACTCTATCTGACCCCACAGCTGACTCCGCTTTGAGCAGGAAATTGGACAAGGGATGTAGCAAGTTCCCTTCCAACCTGAATTACTCAGTGAATCTGTGAATGTGAATAATTCGATGAAATAATGCTATTTCAGATTCCAGCTGGAGACCTGGATCAGAAAAAACCCTAAATATACAAATGTTTGTTTAGTGAAAAACATTCACATCAAGTCTCTTTGTCACACTAGTAGATCGTTAGCTCATGTCTGTATCCTAGAACCTTTTCATATACATAACTCATTGTGGTAGCCAGCTTTGTGTTTTAGAGTAGGACATAGAACAGGACTATTCCTACTGCAGCATCCTACAATAGCTGTGGAGACAGATGGCAATCTGGTTCACAATTAGCTATAGCCTTACAAATTTACATTCTTTTACTGACCCAGACTTTAGCCAAACTATACCTTTCGATTCGTATTTTGTACATTTCTTTTCATGCTCCTTTACATTTTTCTGAGGGCTTTTTTTTTTTTTTTTGGTTGGTTGGTTGTTTTTTTTTTTTTGGCCTTTTTGTTTGTTCGTTTTTTTGTTTAATTTTTTTCAAAGTGTGAAGTCAAAAGGTGCCACTTCTCACTGCTAATTCCTTTCATATCATTACTCTCTTATCGCTCCAGGTTGTTTCTGTCCATTTTCTGTCTCCTTTTTCAAGCCAGCATGCTTGCCTTGTCACTAGCTTAAGGGCAAAAATAACTTCTAAGTTATTTCATCCACCCTGTTCCTCAGTGAAGGCAAAATTAACCTCTCCGCTAATAGCCTATGTATGATCTTCCCTCTATCAAAGCTGTTGGGTGTGGTTATGTGAAATCACACATCTTCTCCAGGGAAGACAAGGAACTTTGATTAGGACTGTTATATCACCCTCTGAAGTTCATCTTGCAAGCAGGTCAAGCGAAAGCAAACATGTTAGAAAACCCTACACAGGCAGTACAAAGGCTTCTTATGTTTTTTCTGTTGGAAGAGCACTCACTCTAACATGTTAAGACGCTATTCTAAGATGAGAAAAGCTTGTTTTCAACTGATGTTTCTGTTCTACCTGGCGTGAACCAGAGATAGTTGACAGCTACTGTATGCAATTGTCTGTACCCTGTGACATTTGAAGAAATATTACCACACCTTGTAGCCAGCTAATGCATCCTTGAATGACTACAACTACCCACTGCAAGGTGATTGATGAGGTTGAATTTTATCTCCAAACCCCTGCAAAACTTGCTTAGGTTTTGGGAAACAAATTGCACAAAAAAAAATATGCTGAGATTTCTTAATCATCACACAGCACCTGATGGAGAAAATGATATTAAAACATTGTTCCTTAGCTTATTCTAAACAGAGATGTGTGGACTTTGGACTTAAAAAGAGTATATTATAAAAAAACTAGATGCAGGCATAAATTTAAAGTGCAGCACATATTCCCGAACAGCTTCTCAACTGGAAGCACATCCTTCATAAGGCTTAAATAAAAACGTCAAGACAAAGTTCTAGGTAAAAAAAATCCATACCAAGCTATATATAGTCAAGAGTAACTCCATAAATAAATGTTTTCCTTTTTAGAGTAATCATAGAATCATAGAATAGTTAGGATTAGAATGGACTGAAGACCATCTAGTTCCACCCCCCTTGCCATGGGCAGGGACACCTCACACTAAACCATGTCATCCAAGGCTGTGTCCAACCTGGCCTTGAACACTGCCACGGATGGAGCATTTGCAGCTTCCCTAAGCACCCCATTCCAGTGCCTCACCACCCTTACAATAAGGAACTTCTTATACCCAATGTATACTTCCCCTGTTTAAGTTTGAACTCATTACCCCTTGTCCTATCACTACAGTCCCTAAAGAAGAGTACCTCCCCAGCATCCCTATAGTCCCCCTTCAGATACTGGAAGGCTGCTATGAGGTCTCCACAGTCTTGGACCCCCCTGCTCACTAGGGCTATATCACATGGAACCTTACTAAGCAGATTCCTGAAGAGGCCAAAATCTGCTCTCTTGAAGTCCAGGGCAGTAAGCTTGAATCACAACGTCTTGTATTTTGTCACCAAGAAAACGCTGCTCTTTTCAAGAAAAAAACAAAGAATCAACCAAAAAGCAAAAAATCTTGAAAAAAAATGCACCAACAGAAAGAAAAAAAAAGAAAAACACCCCTTGTATGCTTGGAATCACATTGCCACAAATTTATCACAATGTCACATAGTGAATTACACTTTCTTTTTTTCTGGCATGAACAAGAGGGAATTCAAGCATGGATGTAACTAAAGTTTATAAGAACCTGCTTTTGATACTTATTTTCAATGAGCATGATATTTGCATTTTAAAATTATGGCCTCATATGCACTCAGAATCACAGACATGGTGATTTTTTTAACATGAAATACAAAAATGTACTCAAAAGCATGAATATTCATAATACAAAACATGATGTACATTATACTTTCAGATAGACCTTTTTCCTTTAGATGTTGCATTTTGTAAGAAATGTTATTACTCTATCATCACTATTATTAAACTTTCAAACGGTCTTTTGATGGGAGTGGATGTATCACAAGATAAAGTCACTCAGGGCTTTATATATTGCTTCTGTTAAAATTAGCAGGGTCTTCTTGCTTTCAAAGAGAGCTGACCAGACCCTTTGACTGAAAAAATTGCTCATCCTAGTATTAAGAAGCTGCAAACACCCAACCAACCCCCGTACCACGAACTTAAGCAAATGTGTCTGCCAAAGCCTGTATTTTCTTGTCGTCCCCTACATCCCATCCCCCCCAGTGGCAATGGTGGCAGCCGGTCTTTTTTTGAGCTCTGCATGGTTCACAAGACAAACCACAGGCCCTCAATGAGATTGAAAAACAAAACAGCTTCTCTAACCTGTGCCAGAAGGCACAAAAACCTTGGAAAGTTCTTATTCTTCTAGAAGATCCTAAGTAATGGAGAAAAGAAGAAAGCAAAGAAGGAAAGAAAACAGAGAAATAGGATCAGCACCCTGAGAGTACAAAAAATGCCTTCTTGGTCAGTAAATGAAAATACTTTCAGTTGTAGTCCTTTAAGTCCTGTGGTCAGTGAGCCAGACAAGGACCTGACTTGCTAGTCACACACCACACAGAATTATGGCTGGCTGCCTGTTTATACAGTCATGGTCTCTTGGACAACTCCCACAGGCACAGATTCATTTCCTGCCCACACACGCACCGGGAGCTGTTCTGGAAGGTTGGAAGCTCTCTGCTGAGCCCCTGGCCCAGTACCCACTGTGTCCTGAGGGACGTAGCACAGTGTGGGGCAGCCGCAGGGGCTGTGTCCTGTGTCGGTGCCTCCGGGCAGGTTGTTGCCAGGGCAGTTGGTGTTCGCAGCCTCAGGGCAGACAACATAGGAAACCATCCCCTGCCTTAGTGGAGCATGATCCCTGGTTTGCTCTACAGCCCTGGCCATTTGCTCAAGCTATAAGGAGCTGACAGTTCCTTCTATCTTTTGAGTTGTTTTAAGACACACACCGAAAGGATCTCTTGACGATTGCACTCAGTACAAGAAATCCACCCTTACGAAATTGCAACTAGCTTGCAGGCTGAGAACCATCAATGAGCCAGGAAGTCACTAAGGAATTTATCTCTCTCCTTCAGTAAAGAAGATTTCAGCCTTTAAATGTGAAGTGTTAGAAAGCACTCAGAGATTTTTAGGATCAGCCTCTAACTTAAAAGCCATGTTTGAGTAAAAATACAGCTCACAAGATATGGTGGACAAATGTTATTGCTTGATCTATTTTAATATGACTGCTTCTTTTGATCAGAGCTGCTAAACTTATTTAATAAATTTTAGTGTTAGCTGGAAAGCTGTGAAGACAGAAAAATTATTTTAGAACTAGCGACAGAAGTCTGGAAAAAAAAAAAAAAAGAAAAAAGATTCATCTATTTAAATGCAACTCATCTACTTGTATTTTCTAAAGCCTTAAGGGACACATAAGAAATTCCTTTTAGATATCAAGAACAAGCGTTTATATACAGCGTCTAGAAGTCTCAATTGAATGAGTGATCTCAAGGCTAAAGTTAGAAGATTGAAAGAACATAGTCAACTCAATTTTTTTTAATGGACTGTGTTCTTCATAATCATGCTTCTGATAGACTGCCATTTAAGTAGTCTGCCTTACTGGAATTTTAAATCCTTGAATACGTTATAAAGGATTTATTTACAGGACCTTTTCAGTGAGCATAAAATGAATAGACTACAGGATTAACCTATGGCTACTGGAAAGATCTCAGAAAACCTTTATGTCATATTCTTACAAGTGATAAAATGAAAATTACTCCATTCAAATGCTTACAAATGTGCAGACAAAAACTTGAATCATGTTTCTTAAAGCAGTTCCCCCTGTTATAAAATACTTACCTACTAGGGGTAAAAAGTATTTCAGAAAATGTAAAAAATGCAGCCCAAAACTCATTTTTATTTACAAGTAAAGGATTTCAATTTAAGAGCTATTACCATCACAGCTGTTGAAATGATAAAATTTGGGATACATTTTTCATTTTAACAAACTCTCCCTCCTAGATGAATCACTATGTTTTCATTAATTAAGTGTACCCTCACTGAGTTTGCAGATGATACCAAGCTGAGTGATATGCTTGATATGCTTGAGGAAAGGGATTTCATCCAGGGGGACCCACTGAATATCATGAAGTTCAAAGAGGACAAATGCAAGGTCATGCACTTGGCTTGGGAAATCCAAGTAGGTCCAAAGAAAAACAAGATGATTCTCAGGGAGCTGGAGCCCTTGTGAGGACAAGCCGAGAGACTTGGGCATGGTCAACCTGAAGAAAAGGTGTATCTCTTTCCAACCAAAAGTCTAGGTGCAGAAGTGCAATGCCTAATCAGCTTCCTATTTGGTATTTCTGGCTCATGTCCATTTAAGTGCAGGATTCAGGATGTACCACTTTTGTTTAAGCCAGTCACTGTCAAAATTTACAGCAAACCCATACTTGCTGCAGACAGCAAGCAGCAGGCTTCTGCTTGAGAGTTCAGATGTTTAGATTTGGACATCTGCCCTCCGCCACATCATACACACACACACACACACACACACACACACACACAAATATCTGCCATCTGTTCTCAGTTCACAGTTTAAGCTATATTCTTTCCCATACAATCTATGGACTTTACTCAATATTTAAACATACATTTAAAGTTTCATATTGTTTTTAGCATGATAGAAAAATACCTTTCAAAATTAATATTCCTATATGATTCATTTTGCTTCATCAGATTATAAGGGGAATTAGTTTAGCAATAATTTTAAAATAAAAACCTTTAACTAGAATGTGTACCCAGAAAACATAGAGAAAAGGAGTGAGGAAAGATCCAGAAAATTTCTGCAATAGAACTAACAACCATTAAAAACTCAGTAGCCGAGAAAACAATAAGGAAAAGGGAAATCTAAGAATTGCTTAATTCTCAACTGCATTGACAGCTAGTATAAAAATCTATATCCAGTTTTGTGACGCATTGCAGTAAGCATTGGGATGGCTTCCAGAACAAAAACATTCTTTCTTAGGCAACTGGGTGTGGGGCTGGTATTCTCTTCAGTTTTAACAAGCAAATTGAAACAGATGCAACACTAAATTGTTGACTAAATGGAGCCATCTTCACAAGCAGCTGGGCTTGTGATGGCTAGGCTTTGTTTCCAGTTTAAATGATGGACTTAAAGAATTTTATCTGTGACATCTATTGCTCAAAAAATATATCAAAAGAAGATAATGTCAAAGGCTAATACTCTACTGTAGCAAGGGTGCCGATCGATCTTCAGACATACGGAAGCAACAATTGATATCTGATACTATTTACACAGCTTTTTTTTCAAAAAACAGTAGCAACAGCATGTTGTTTGTCACAGCTTACATGCTGATCCAGATTTTCTCTTGCCCTAATTTACAGCCATTCACTAGCTGTGTAAAACTTGACCCCTCGATAAGCTAATCACTATCTACCCTTTTAGGCAAACTTCCTTTGAAAAATATTATTTCCTTATAAAATAATATTCTGAAATATTATAAGAAAGCTAGCTGGACCTGTTGTGTAACAGTAAGCCTTTAAAAGACACAGGGCCATTTTCATAGAATTACAGAATCATTTTGGTTGGAAAAGGCCTTTAAATTCACTGAGTCAAACTGCAAACCTAACATTGCCAAGTTCACCACTAAACCATGTCCCTAAGTACTACATCCTCTCAATCACCTTCAGCTACACTGTTTCTGCTAACACATGCACATGATCTGAAAATATAACTCTGAAGTGTTTACAACACCTGGGTTTCCAGTGACAGTTTAGAAGAAGAAGGAATAAACATCGTGATGAAAAGAAACACCTTTTGAAGCACAGCTTTAAATGTGCTCTGATTTCATGAAATGCAGGTGCTTTGGTCAACTTTAAAATTATTCTATTTATGCAGATGCAGAAGGTCATCTTTGCTCTTTGAAGTACTTAAGAAACTAAAAACAATGCTCAAGTAAATAGAAAAAGTAAGTATGAGTTAGTGTAGAAAGTTATTAATGTTCATTATATTAAAGCTGTATTGATATTGTAGTTGGTAGGACAATATTGTGTCCTCAGCAGTTCTGAGACTTACTATTATGCATGTTTTCTACCTCATTTTATTTAGTGTCTGTATTTTCTTTTCATCTTTTCTTCCCTATTATATCTACTTAGACAGTAACCTAAACACTGAATTCTATTTAATTGTGGTGAGCATCTCTCATGGTAGCTACAGAGTTGAAAAGTGCTATGTAAGAGCCTTTGCAATAAAAAAAAAATTACACTGAGAATGATCATTGAAAAGGCTAAATATTAAAAACTTTCCTCTGTATATCTGTAATACTTTTCTACTTACTATGCAAGTAAGATCATCAAGCTCATATCTTCAACACCAGTCTCTTTAGTCTGCCATTTGCAATAGCTGTAGGAGAGGATCCAAGTTGCAGAACACCCATAAAATATGTTCTTACAGGTAAATGCAAGTCCCAGCAGAGGAGTTCATAAGTTTAGGTGGACAAAGAGAATCTCAAAGGAAAGATTAAGAATGATCCCCAGAAGCTGTAAACTTGATGTACTTACACTTGTTGATTTGGGACTGAAAAATAGATTGATTCCTCAGAGGCATAAAGATGTATGTTTCATTAGAAGCTTGACAGTCATCAAAAACTTTTCATGAAACTTACCCTGATTTTCTTCTGTTGTGAAAATAATTGAGGTGAACGCAGCACGACGTTTCATTAAGTTCATGTTGATAGAGGGCCCACTCGGGTTTTCTATTTATATAGTCATCCCAACCATATGGGGTGTTACTCTAAGTCATTTTGGTAAAATAATAACTTCTTTTTACAGTCTGCAAATAGCACAGAGAGGATAAAATGCTGTTGTCTGGTACATGTGTGTGTGAGGTGAGGAAGGTGGAGGTTCTGAAACACTGACAATTCTGAAAGGACCAGTCTTTCTTGAGCTGTATCACTGTCAGCCTGCCTCCCCGCCGGACGAAGCGCAGCTAGCTTGTGCAGGAGAGGTCAGAGCTGCGTGAGTCCTGTAGGTGCATTTTTTTAAAAAATGCATATTAAATAAGTTGGATCAAATATTTGGCAAAATTTCAGACAGCTTTCAGGTAAGCATCTCACACTTAGAGAGGAGATGTTTGTTTTCTGAAAAATTAATGGTCTGTAAACACCTTGAGCTCCATCACGATTTTGCCACAATTTTATGCCAAAGTAACTCCATTGATTACTGCTGATTTACATTGACACTACCCTACAAAGTCCTCTGGAGTCTAGCTCAAATAAGAAAAAATAAAAATCTTTGCTTAGCTTTCTATGAGCTTGCTCGTATCTCTCCCCCCACCCCTTCCCCTCAATTATGTGCATGCATCAAAATTCATTTATAACATTTGTAAAATTGGAGTCTCCAATTTTATGTAAGGGTGCAGACTTTGAAACATAATCTCAGAGTTTTTATTTTTTATGACAGAATTGGCTGTGGACAAATATAAGCTTCCTCTCCTTTTGTGCCACTTGTGGTTTTGGTTTTTTTTTTAATAGATATCCACAATTTTCTCTTAAAAAAATTACTTCAGTTGTTTGATCATCATCCTGCAACCTAGATTGCATTTGGAAGGTATAAGCTTGCATTCATTTTGCAGTGGTGTGTGCAGCAGCAGTAAGGAATCTCACAAATAAAAAAAAAAAAAAGAAGAAATCCTGCGAGATTCAGAATATACATGGAGTAGTGGGGGAGAAACAAGGAAGCCTTCTTTTTAATCACAATTTCCACACCATGGTAATTTTACTTTTTAGTATAAATACTGAATGTTATATAAAACCTACACAGATGCTAAACACTTCAGAAAAGAGATAATATGCTAGCAAGTAGACTATGGATTTATCACCTTTGTATTTGAATTGATATACTGGGACTAATATGAATGAGGGAGAAAACTGTGCTTTAAAATAGGAGTGCAGGAGTAATTTCCATGCAAGCTTCTCTAAAGAGTTACGTGGCATTCTGCCCCATTCTGTGTTCTGGAGTTCACAATACTTATGCAACTGAGTGTATAAGTTCATATAGGCTTGTATTTGTAACCTCATACTTCATTCTACCCACATTCCAAGCTGACCAAGTCTCACAACAATACTATTCTGAGCCAACATACCAGTTTCTCAGTGTGCTGTTTTGCTTTGCAAAACAAACTCCAGTCAGAATGGAAGATTTCATGCAACAGATATGCTATATCTCTGCAAGTTTATTTCTGCTGTATTTTGGCTTACTTTTTGGTTTTGTTCTGCTTATTTTCTTTCCTAAGATGTGCTACATGAAGGGCTTTCATATATGAGATTATTGATTAATATAATTACTTGGACTATAGCCTGAACAATGACATCTGCAATACACAATCAGTGATTTTATCTTTGCAATACAATCCCCAATGTGAACATGCTTTCTCAAGGAGAAGCATATTTATTTACAATTGAGCTTAATCTGCTTCTACAGTAGATGATGCACTGTTTAATTTATACTGTCATGTCAATGCATTTTCTTCTGTAGCTAAGCCTATTGTAACCTCCTCAGACAAAAAAGGTTTAAATCCATAAAGTAAAGGTTCATTGCAAGATTCTCTGTAGACTTTGTCTTCATGGTCACCTCATTTATTTTACATATTCACAAAATTCTGCACAGACTTTTTACAGACTTCTGCTGTAATTTACAGGTTCTGGTTTTCAGTGATGGTGCACTTACCATGAAAAACTAAACAAACATCCCTTCACAACTGTTTGGTCTTCTGACACTCAAGACAAGTGTCTAGGTAAAAAGAGGAAAAGGAAGAACAACAGAGGAACTTAACTGTAATTAGAACTTAACTGCAGTTGCTCCATACCATCCCTGCCAGTGGCTGACCAATCAATATTACCCTTTACTTAGCAAATACTGCCTAGTTTTGGGATAAGAATGGCAAACTTACTCCATCCTGGAGTGGTGGAGGTGGGAAGTCCCATAAACCATGTTTTAAATAAATAAAGAGATGAGCCCATCATTTTGAGGATGTAAGGGCTATGATGGCACTACAAGCCTTTACTATCCCTGCCTAGCGTCTCCTGAGGCCTCCTCTGATCCCTGCACATGGACTGAGGATCCCCATTTCAGTTCAGTCTGTGCTTTCTGTTCTTGCCCAGTGATGCAGTTAGGAGTGCCTGTGCTCAGCCCATCTTTGTCCCTTTCCCTTGGATACTACTTGGACCCTGGCCTAAGCCGTGTCTCCAACCCTGCCTTCATCTTCTGCTGCTCAATTGACCCTGACCCTGGTAGATCACTTGCCATGCCTGGGGCTATTGACAAACCCCATTACAGTGCACATTCTGTCCACTGTCCTCAGAAACTGAGGGACAGTTCTTGCCAGTGAGGGCACTGGGTTCCCTGGGATCACTCGGCACCTAACTCCCTGTCCCCTAGGAGGCAGCCAGCTCTTGGTGCACCCTGATTGTAAAGTTCATTATCTCAAATAAAAGGCAGAATGTGTAAAAAAAGAAAAATGAACCAGAAAGAAGTGTAAGCATTTACCAGCATCTAGAAAATACTCTGAGAACTATGTGATACTCTTCAGAAAACTTTTATACTTTGTTTACAGGCTTCAAAGGGGTTGACATCAATAGGAAAAGAAAAGTTTCGATTTTCCTTTGTACTGCTGCTGCCATCCTGGTATGAAATAAAATAATAAAAAAAGTCTTAGATTGTGCATTAGAATAGAAATCTGCAACCTTTTCTATACTCACGATGAGCAATCAGAGGACATAAATGCATGTTCTGTTTCTAGTTGTGACAAAGAAGAAACATTGAAGTAAGATACACAAATATTCAAAACTCTTTATCAATTTATATGGTTTCTTATATGCGTGGAGCTTTTTTAAACAAATGATATATTTAAATATATGTAATATTCCACATATATAATGTGGTAATTAAGAGATGCAAACTAGAAGGTACAAAATAACCATATGTATATATATATATGTATGTGTATATATATATATTAGTAATCTTAGTGTAGTCTTCTAAGCTGTCTGCTCTTTAAAGCATGCAGAAAGTGTGAAACTTTCCCTCAGTTTCCAATTCTCTGTCTTCTTCCCGCAAAATGCCTATGCCCAGGGACCTCTGTGAGGTTCCTTTGCTCCTTCTAGTTTGCATCTCTTTATTAAATAGAAATCTCACCATAAATAACAGTACGTCACTGCTGCATTTCATCTTAAATCTTTTTCTTCTTGTAAAGCTTTGGTATTCCAGAGGCTCAGCAGGTTGCTTTCTTCTTTTTTTACCAGCCTTATCCTAGCATTTCTTCTATAATAGAAAACAGAATTTCATTGGCTACATTTTAAAGTGACTGACACTTACACCATTCAAGGTATCAATGGGATGAAGCAGACATAAGAGACCTATGCGGTTCTAAGAGATGGCACCATGTCTGTCACTGGCCAGAGCTGTTTTGAGCTACAAACTAAATGTGGGATTGTCCTGGGTTCGGCAGTAGCAGTCTTTTTTCTCCTTCTTGGTAGCTGGTGTAGAGCTGTGTTTTTTTTCCTTTTGACTTTCAGCTTGTGAACAGTGTTGATAACACCAATGTTTTAGTTACTGTAACGGACAACACAGCTACTACAGTAGTGGGATTTGAACCCACGCCTCCATTCAGAGACCAGAATTCCCAGGGTGGGGAAAGCAGAGCCTTGAGTCTGGCGCCTTAGACCACTCGGCCATCCTGACACTGCCCTCCTCTAGTCCACTTGGCCGAACTACTCATAACATCACCCTTGTACGGAAACCTTTCTTTCATAGCTGCCAAGAGCCGCTTCCAGAAAACAACTGTCGTGGTTTAAGCTGTAAATCAGCCACACAGTTTGTTCACCTACCTCCCCCTCCTAAAAGAACTGTCACAGTTTAAGCTGTAAAACAAGCAGTTTTGTTCGCTCACTTCCCCCTCCTTCTTCCCCCCAACTCCAAAAAGGGGGGGGGGGGGGGGGGGAAGGGGG
>JAOEHY010024402.1:0-12814 GCA_025447955.1 Psilopsiagon aurifrons
AGGTGTCCCTGCCCATGGCAGGGGTGTTGGAACTAGATGATCTTCACGTCCTTTCCAACCCTAACTATTCTATGATTCTATGAATATTTCAAAATGTCCTTTGAATAATGATAATGCTGTAAGGCCTTGAGTTTAGGCCATTAAAGTGCCCTTTCTGTCCAACTGCACAATGAATGCTTTAGGGATACTCTTATTTTTACTGATTAGAAAACCTTTATAATCTATTTAAGAATGCGAGTAACATCTTTCTTTGAGTATCTAGTACCCATGACCTCAGGGAAGTGTGCTGTGTCACAGGCTTGACTGATAGAAAGGCAATATTCCACCTTCAGACTCTAATTGAAACTACCCAGTGCAGCTGAAGATTTGAGCAACTCCTTATTTTTCTGTATAATGGCCTTTTTGCATTTACAAATCATTTATCAGAATCATCCCCTAATGAAAAGTTATAATAATAGCAAAGATGTTTGGCACAATATGTTTGGCTTGTTATCCAAAGGCTTTGTGCAGAGGCACCAAAGTACAGGGGATGATGTCATGCACTGGAGTGGGTGCAAAAGGGGAATCAGTCTTAATTTCTGGCTGACTTCCCAGGCTTTCTCTTGGTCCTCTTCTACCGGAATCTGTCACAGCGCTTTCTGTCACAGTTGTAAAATACTTTCGGAGAAACATAAAGTTTTTATGAGAAGAATGATAAAATAGATGACTTATTCTAGGGCTTGGGGTTAATATTTGCACTTGTAGGCTGACTTTGAGAATTAAAAATAAAAAGAGATTAAAGAGTCCTTTATTTCCCCTTGCAGTTATGCAGATGACACAGCAGCAACTGCACAGATTCTCTTATATAAAATTTAAGACACTGAGCTACTGTCATGGCTTTTCGAGCATGGTGGGTTTATTGGTGGATAAACTACACTACTGATGATTTCCCTTTAAAGATGAGGCAGGAAAGCAGGAAGGAAGGCAGGAAAGCAGAAAGGCAGGAAAGAAGGCAGGCAGGCAGGAAGGAAGGAAGGAAGGAAGGAAGGAAGGAAGGAAGGAAGGAAGGAAGGAAGGAAGACCAGACAAATGCAAGACAAATGAAAAACAAAACTACGTACTTCATTTCAAATTCAGACACTGGTGAGGTATCTCCTAACCCTTGAAGACAGTGGGCATAGTAGCTCATGCCTTCTGGCTTAACTCCCACAGCAGCCTTTACAGATGACTTATTCTTTTTTAACAAACAGGACTGTCTACGAAACAGAATCCTTTTCCTCCATGTGTTTGCCCTTTTCGTATAATATTTACTTAGAGCCACCTAATGGGAAATGTCATTGAGGTTTTGAGTATCTTCTAAAGAATGGGAACATTAAGATACTAAAACTGCATGCTGTCAAAAACTATCTTAAGTGGTCTGGTTCATCAAATAATACAATAAGTAGAACTGGATTTAGTGGACTTTTTATGTTACAATGAACAAGAAAAGACTTTAATACCTGTGGTACACTTGGCTTTTTTCTTTTCTTTTTTTTTGTCTGAGGAAGGGCAGTCTCCTAGTTCTTGAAGTTTATTAAAGCTTTAAGCTGTCAGGCTATTACTGTCAGTTTCAAGAAAGGAAAGAGCTACTGATGTAAAATTAATTTATTTAATAGAATTGTTTTGCCCCAGGGGAATAACAGCACCATTTAATTTAATTTCCCCATCATATTGTCTCATTTGCAGATGAAAAAAGTAACTTTCCTTTTTAACAGAGCAAAGGATGTTATGCTGAATGGTGAATTGTCCTTACAGTTTTTCCTTGTTCTTGATTATCAGTTATCATAAGAATATTTCAGACTCCCTGTGGCTTCTACTTACTGCCTTTTTTGAAACACTGATTTGTAAAAGTTCTCTCAAAGGCCTAGTCCTGAGCCTCATGGCTGATGGATATATTTCCATTGACACTTTTTGGTTTGGATCAAGCCAAAAGGGAGGAAGAAAATAGGAAACAGAATGTATTAAGCATTAGAAAATACTGCTGGACCATTTGCCAGTCTGTCCAGGATGCCTTCAGTATCCCAGGCAACCTGACCTTGTTCATCTGTAATGAAATTAGAAGACTCAGGTGGGAGATTGCTACTGAACAGTTCAGTGGGGTGGGATTTATTTATCACAATTTTAGAGCTACTCTGTCAAATCAATACATTGCCAGATCCAACCTCAATGGAGGTAAAGGGCTTGTAGTTAAAATCTTTCCACCACCTGTTTGGTCAAAGTATTGTCTCACATAATTTTAGGCAGTTATATTGTATGCATCTTTTTATAAGACATAAAATTGTTACTGTCTTTATTCAATTTATTTAAAGAAAAATGCTTTGCATTTCAGTTAACTGCCTCTATGATGAGTGGAACTACTTTAGAGAAGATTTTGGTTGAGCAATTTCTTAGCATTTTTCCAGTATTCTCAATACCTTCCTTCTTTCTGACAATATCGTTGTACCTTGCAGAGGTTATTAAAAGCAGAACACAACAGCCTTGATGTATTATAGTCTCTTCAGCAGTTACAATTCCCAGAGAAAGAAAAATGCAAGAGAATGGGAAGTTTGCAGTATAATCCTATGTACCCTGTGGACCTGACATGTTTTGTTATAAAAGTTGATATTCTCTCTTTGGTACCTGACCCACACCAACTTCAAAGCTTGAACTGACAGTTGTTGGAAAATCTTCTACCATAGATCCAAATGGCTGAACAGTTTTAGGTATCTGCCTCTGCATGCCTGTCAAAGGTTACAGTAAAGTTGAGGTGAATCACCAAAAGCCAGGATAAATTAATCAACCCTTAACACTTGAACTTTAAAAGAATTCAATCATGGTACAGTCAAAAGCTAATATATCTAGTTAGAAGACTAATTGCTGTTCAGACTTTGTGTGCCTAATTGCTGCATATTCAGAGAGACCCATGAAAAAACTTGCTGTCCTACAAATGTGTGCAGTGGAAAACGGAAGAGTCACTGTGGGCTGAAATGTTCCTTCCCATACGCTCCCTAAACAAAAGTTTAGATGTGAGGTGAGATAAGCTAAAGGGAGTTGAGACCTGAGAGATATTCTTGTGTTGGTCAGGGAAGTTGAGAGCAAACACTGAAGTCCCTCTGGGAGTCTGGTCCTCCTTTAACAAAGGCAAACATGCTACCTTTCAGTTGTGGTGATAACAAGCAGAGGTCAACCTCTCTCTGAAAAGTGTCTGCCAAAGGAAAGATATCTCTTTAGGAAAAAGAAGAAACTTTAGAAATCTTTAGAGCAAAACAGAGAACCAACCCCTGCCATTTAAGTTGCTGCTATTTATCAGCTCTCTGTTTTGGTTATTTCAAGTAACAAGCACGAAGGCAGTGATTATGGTCTGTCAATATTGTTCTTTTTTCAAAATCCATGTCAAACAACAGAGACTTTTTTGAGAAGTTTTGCCTTGTTTTGATTTTAATAACCAACCTTTGGTTTTTTTAATGGTAGAACTGCACTCAAGTACTGAGCCAGCATAAACTCTCTATTTGAATTTATTAGAGATTATCTAAATTTCTTCCAGTTTTATCTCCCCATATCACACAAATAGGAACACAAATATTACCAGTGAGCCCCTTAATTTCTTTGTTTCTTTGTTTTAATTATGCTACACTATTTACTAAAACAAATTAGTCTCCTGTGAGGCCCACAACCAGAAGCAACACCAGGGCTAGCACTCCCACTGCAGTGAGGAAAGGTGGCTGTTCAGTTGTACACAAAGTAGCCCTGGTCACCTGTGTCTGGAAGGACCCCTTTAGCCTAAGCATCATTCATGGGATGGCCTCTATCTTGGCTGACATCAGGGGCTTTCTGAGGTAAAAGCCTGAGAATAATAGTTTCAGAAGCTCCTAAATAAACTCTGTGGGAGTTTTTGAGCAGTGTCTAAGGACAAATTTAAAGGATCACATTCTGTGGATTGGCATTATGTATATTCTATATGGTTGAACACAGAAAGGGTGCTCTTCTCACCCAACAGTAGCGTACAGCTTATTGCACAGCTTATGTCACTCTTCTCTGAGGAAGGACAAGAAGAAGGACCCAGGGAACTTCAGGTCATTTACCTCAATCCCCAGGGAAGGTGATGCAGCAACTAATTCTGGAAACCATCTCCAAGCACATGAAGGACAAGAAGGTGATCTGAAGCAGTCAGCATATATTCACAAAGAGAAAAACATGCCTCACAGGACTTGTTAGCCTTCTAGAACTTGTTGGCTGGCTTGCTGGGTGAGGAAAGAGAAAATTATATTCATAGAATCATAGAATAGTTAGGGTTGGAAAGGACCTTTAGATCATCTAGTTCCAGCCCCCCTGCCATGGGCAGAGCCCCCTTGTCGGTTTTGACTTCAGCAAGGCTTTTAGCAGTGTCTTCCATAATATCCTCATAGTCAAACTGATGAAGCATGGTCTACACAAGGGAACAGTGACGTGGATTTAAAGCCGGCTAAATGATTGGGCTCAAAAAATTGTGATCAGCACCATAAAGCCTAGATGAAGACCAGTCACTAGAATATGGGTATTCCAGGAGTTAGCACTGGGCCAGTACTGGCCAGTGCTTCATAATGACGTGGGTAATGGGACAGAATGAGCCCTGAACAAGTTTGGTACAAAACTGGGAGAAGTGTTTGATACACCAGATGGCTGTGCTGCTGTTCAGAAGGACCTCAACAGGCTAGGGAAGTGGGCTGACAAAATGTCATGAAGTTCAACCCAGGAAAATGCAAAGTCCTGCCCCCGGGAGGGGTCATATCATCTGGAAGATGGATTTACAAAAGAAGACTTGGGGGTGCTGGCGGATAAGTTGAACATGATTCAGAAATACCAAGAATCATAGAATCATAGAATAGTTAGGGTTGGAAAGGACTTTAAGATCATCTAGTTCCAACACCCCTGCCATGGGCAGGGACACCTCCCACTAAACCATGCCACCAAAGGCTTTGTCCAGCCTGGCCTTGAACACCGCCAGGGATGGAGCATTCACAACTTCCCTGGGCAGCCCATTCCAGTGCCTCACCACCCTCACAGTAAAGAACTTCCTGCTTATATTCAATCTAAACTTTCCCTGTTTAAGTTTGAACCCATTATCCCTCGTCCTACAAAAGTAACTACAGTTACTAATGAAAAGTCCCTCTCCAGCATCCTTATAACCCCCTTCAGATACTGGAAGGATGCTATGAGGTTTCCACACAGTCTTCTCTTCGCCAGGCTGAACAGCCCCAACTTTCTCAGCCTGTCTTCATACGAGAGGTGCTCCAGTCTCCTGATCATCCTCATGGTCCTCCTCTGGACTTGTTCCAACAGATCCATGTCCTTCTTATGTTGAGGACACCAGAACTGTACACAATAATCCAAGTGGTTTCACGAGGGCAGAGTAGAGGGGCAGGATCACCTCCTTCTACCTGATGATCACACTCCTTTTGATGTTGCCCAGGATGCCGTTGGCTTTCTGGGCTGCAAGTGCACACTGAAGGCACATGCTCATTTTTCCTTCGACCAACACCCCCAAGTCCTTCTCCGCAGGGCTGCTCTGAATCTCTTTTTTGCCCAACCTGTAGCTGTGCCTGAGATTGCTCTCACACAGGTGTAGGACCTAGCACTTAGCATGCTTAAACTTCATCAGGTTGGCATCAGCCCACCTCACAAGCGTGTCAAGGTCCCTCTGGATGGTATTCCTTCCCTCCAGCTTATCGACCGAACCACCCAACTTGGTGTCATCTGCAAACATGTTGAGGGCACACTCAATCCCATTGTCCATGTTACCGACAAAGATGTTGAACAAGACCGGTTCCAACACCAATCCCTGAGGGACACCACACATTATTGGCCTCCAGCTGGACATTGAGCCACTGACTACAACTCTTTGTGTGCGGCCATCCAGCCAGTTCTTTATCCACTTGAGTGGTTCACCTATCAAATTGATGTCTCTCCAATTTAGAGACAAGGATGTCGTGGGACATTTTCGAGTGCTTTGCACAAGTCCAGGTAGATGACATCAACTGCTCTACCCCTGTCCATCAGTTCCGTAGTCCCATCATAGAAGGCCAGCAGATTGGTCAGGCAGGATTTCCCCTTAGTGAAGCCATGCTGGCTGTCACCAACCACCTTGTTGTTTTTCCTGTGCCTCAGCATGCCTTCCAGGAGAATCTGCTCCACGATTTTGCCAGGCACAGAGGTGAGGCTGATTGGTTTGTAATTCCTTGTGTCATTCGTTTTCCCCTTTTTTAAAATGTGGGCTATATTTCCCTTTTTCCAGTCATCGGGAACTTCACCTGACAGCCATGATTTTTCAAATATGATGGACGGTGGCTTAGCAACTTCATTTGACAGCTCCTCCAGGACACAGGAACAGCCAGCAACCTCACAGATTGCATTAGACAAAGCATTGTCAGCAGGCAGAGGGCAGTGATCCTTCCCCTCTGCTAAATTGTGTTGAGGCATATGAGGAGTGCTGGATACTGGTCTGGGCTCCTGAGTACAAAGGAGGCAGGGAATACTGGAGCATATCCAGAGAAGAGGCACAGAACTGTTGAGAGGACAGGAGCAACAGGCATACAAAGACAGGCTGAGGGAGCCAGGCTTGTTCAACATGGAGAAAAGAAGGCTTAAGAGAATCTGTTCAATATGTATTATCATTTGATAAGCCAGCGTAAGCAGGCAAAGCCATATTCTTCTCAGCAGTAATCAGTGACAGAACAAGAGTAAGTGGGCACAGATTGAAAGACAAGAAATTCCATTTAAACAAAAATAAGCATATATTGTGAGAGTGACTTAGCACAGAAAGAGGTTGCCCAGAGAAGTTGCAGAGTTTCCATCCTTAGAGATATTCAAAATCTGACAGGACACTCTGCACAACCTGCTCTATGTGACCCTGCTTTGAGCAGGGAGGTGGGCAAAGAATCTCCAGAAGTCTCACCCCATCTCAACCCATTTATTGTTATTCTCTCACAGACACCTCATTTGTCTTCAGCAACATGAATTTCTTAAGCTTATAAGTAAACAAAGCTGATAAGACATACATGGCTCTCTCTGAAGTGATATTGATAATGTGGTATTAATTAGAGAGTTTGTTTCATTACTTGGGCCCCCTGTTGCAGTCTGAAATATCTCTGCATGGGTACTAGAAGTAGTGGAAGGTATTGAACAGCTGCTGTCAGTGTTAAAAATATAACAGTCACTACTTAGAAGGCTTCCCAAGAGTCTTTGGCTATGATGTACAGATACTTCTATAACCTTCTGTCTGCCCCTTCATGAGTGGTGGATGCTTCTTCTGGTAGGCGCTACCCTTTGTATACACACAGGCAACTTTTGTCCATGGAAGCATCCATTGTGTCTAAGTGGTTTGAATGCAGAATACGTTTGAAGAAATAGAGTACAGTGTATAGAAATTGGTGCAGTTTCTATTCAACAATAAAGCAAAACTCTGACTGCTGCACTGCAAAGCAAACTTCAACAAAGTAAATAGAACCTTCAAGCAGTTATTAGCATTTGAAATAGGAAGGAGGAAAGCTCTGGAGCACTATCTTTCACAAGTGAAAGTATCCCCTAGAAATGTACTTTGGGGAAAAAAAAAATCATCAGAATGTTGGACTTGTAAATACCAAAGCTCAATATTTAACACAATGCAGGGGAGAGAAGAAGCTAATACAACATACATTAAAATGTTAACTTGAAAATTTTACAGGGATAGATTCTAGGAGTTCATACCAGCTTGGAGACAGCAGGGAAAATTAGCTCCAAAAGTACAGCTGGGCTAGTTACTGGTTATTGCTGAATGAAATGACTCTTCAGAAGAAGTAAGAGCTTCAGTTAAAAATTTCATTGTATTTAAATGGACAACTAAAGCTTCAGAGAAATTGGGTTCAAGTAAATGAAGAGGTTCACAGCTGTGTTCACTGGCAGATCACCAGCATCAAAGAAAAGGCGAAGATTACCATTTGTATATTGCATTAAATTACGCAATGTTAAATTGTCCTGATCTTATCCTAAAAGAAAGATGAAAGATGTCGAAGAGAGCCAGAGCAGGGTTTTAATCACAGCATCTAGTTTAAGGAGTAAAGATATGATTCATACTGAAGACAAAAGTGGGAGAAAGAAAATGCTTTATGCATTTAATATGGAGGTTGCTAGCCCACTGAGGTGACATTAGTCATACACATTAATAAAATTATGCACTCACGTTGTCCAGTTGTGTGGAGTGAAATTTCTTCCAGAAATATTACCAGGTAAGAGTGTGTGCTGCAAAGTAAACTTCTGCAAAGGTTTTGGTTTGTACAAGAAAAGGGCTTTCCGTTCCATAGGAAGCAGAGTTCTGTTCAATGGTGGAGTTGTCATTGAAATAGCTATTTGGTTTTGTTTACTTAATTTTTAGCAAAGGTGGAGTTACCCATGCTTTCAGTAGAGATCCTTCCTCTTTTCCTTTTTCACACTGATCTAAATAAACAGAACTATTTTCTGTGCAGCTGTTTTAAAACTAACGGGGATGTTAGTGTAACTTACTAAACACAAAGCATAATTTTCTTAGGTATTGCAAGAGCTGGATTAGATAGGAAAATTTTACGGCCGTAAAGATCCAGAGAAAATTTAAATTGTTTGTCTCTTATTCTTGCTCTTCTTTTTGTCTCCTGGAAGAATGGCTAGATTGCCTTGGCAGCATTTGTTTAGCACTGTAATGTAACAAGAAAGATTTCCTCTGCTGTCCCCCTTTTTTTCAATTCAGTAATCAGAGAGGATAAAATACCATGATTAAACTATTTTCATCGTGTCTCTAAAGAAAAGAATCGTCAGGTGGCTGAGATGAAATTATCCTGTATTTCTATGATGGAAATTTCTATGATGCACCAAGTTTTTTTCTTCCCCCCATTAAAACTTATATGTACTTTCGAATCAGGCAGGATTGAACTGAAACATTTCTCTTTCTCAAGCAAAAGTCATAGAATCATAGAATTATAGAATAGTTAGGTTTGGAAAGGGCCTTCAAGATCATTTAATTCCAACCCCCCTGCCATGGGCAGGGACACCTCACTCTAGAATAGGTTGCTCAAAGCCCCATCCAACCTGGCCTTGAAAACTGCCAGGTATGGGGCATTTACCACTTCTTTGGGCAACCTGTTCCAGTGCCTCACCACCCTCACAGTAAAGAAATTCTTCCTTATATCCAATCTAAACTTCCCCTGTTTAAGTTTTAATCCATTACCCCTTGTCCTATTGATACAGTCCCTGATGAAGGGTCCCTCTCCGGCATCCTTATAGCCCCCTGCAGATACTGGAAGGCTGCTACGAAGTTTCCATGCGGCTTTCCCTTCTCCAGGCTGAACAACCCCACCTTTCTCAGCCTGTCAATCAGGGTTTTATTGTCTACTTACTAAAAGAAGTAAAGAACATGCTGGACTTTTCTGCTTCCTTGTCTGAGGAGAAAAGAACACTACAGATATAATTAGCAAGGCACCCCACTAGGTCTAATGTGCACGCCAAGCAGTGACATTCACCTTATTCAGAACTAGTATGGATACCAAATCAAAATAGCAATATTACCTTGGATGTCCACATTTTCTAGCTCTGAACTCCCCTGCACAGCTCTTAACTCTCAAAGTTAGAGAGATAAGGACATACTTACTGTAGAAAAGGGATGGCTGAAAGACTGGGACACAATCTTCAGCTTACATTCTCACTTGCAGATGCAACATGTCTGCAAATAGTTTTTTTCAATTAATAGCAGCTTTAGCTTTGCAAGTAAGTCTGGAGTGCCCTCATGCTAAACCCAGCATGGAATACACAGAACGGCACTCCACCCTAGCAAGACATGAACTTATAAAGCACCTCAGCATGCTTGTGTGTTTAAAAAAAGTTTCACTTGTCATAACTGCCACATGAGGCCAAAATTAGGCTGTCTTTCTCATATTAGTGAATTTATATGCACATCTGCATGAGTTTATACACCTGCACCTGTATGCATGTTCAGAGAAAATGCTATAATGACAGTAAATCTGTTTCCTCAGGAAGGATAATCTTGGGGATTTAAAAAAAAAAAAATCCAGTTTGTGTCTTGCCATTATTATCAAGAAATTGAGGAGCCAATAGCTCTCAGTGGTGGGGTTTGGGAGCATTTGACAATGCTCCCAAATGGAAGCAACTGCTTCCATTTTTACCAAGAGATTAACAAAGAATTCCTTCCGGAGCCTGGAGCTGCTATTACACCTTGGCAAATATTAAATCACAGAAAAGTTAATGTGCAATAGCCACCTTCACTGTGTCAAAAGTTTTTCATATATTTTTTCATATATTTTTTCCTTTATTCAAAAGCATTATTATTTCAGTACCTAGGGGATTAAATTACTGTATTAACTTTTTACTTAATTTGTATGCATTTGATATAGTATCTATTTTTAATTATCATAAGTCTTATTTAATTTTGACTTCATTAAAAATTACATATGGGCTTGTACACATACTTATCTCTACTACATGTGAGAAGATGCAATATTCTGTTAGCTGGGAATAGTCAATTAAAATGTACAGTGCATAAACACAAAAATGTTTTCTCTTATCAAATATAATACAGAAGAAGGATGGTCTTGTGGTAAAATGTTCGGTGCATAAATACAAAACACAGCTTCTCCACAAATATAATAGAGAAACCTTATGATTAAACAGAAGGAGGTAAGTCATCGCAACTGCATTCCTGGCTCTGCTAGAATCTTCTGATACGGCTTGTGGCAAGTTACATGCACAAGATTGTCAAGCAGAGGTGATACAGGCACCATGCTGGGAACATGAGTGCTATTATTTTCTAGAAACAGCAGAGAATGATGAAATTTTCAACACTGCTCTGCTGGATTTCTGGGCATTCGTTGCTGTCTTGGCTCACTAATGTCACCTGTATGGCGGTTCAGGGGCTTTGGGGAAGGTAGCTGGAAGTCCCCTGTTGCTAGACACACATGTAGCTTTGGACCTCTGAGTGCTAAGGGAGGTGGCTTTGTCTTTCTATTCCTTGAGATAAAAAAGAAGTTCCATCAATAGTTGCTGAGCTAATGGCTTCACACAGCAATGATTTGCTTTTGCCCTGCTTTGTTGATCGCAATAGTGCTGCTCTCACCCCTTGCTCCCTGAGGAGCCCTTGCCTTCCACACACATGTGCACACAGATTTCTCTTAGGCACCTAGCTACCTGTGAGGTACTTCAGCACCCTCACTTTTCCCTGGTGAAAAGCATCATGCACCACTCCCGAATCCCAAATTTGCAGGACAGAAGGCCACATGGGACAGTAACAGCTAAGCTCAGTTGCCTGCATTCCTCCTGCTTCCCCACTCCTGATTTTCACAGGACTCATAGTAATTTAAAATCCTTTAAATTTACTGGGGACATTGCTGAGGCAGACAGACATAGAGTATCTGGGTTTTTTTCCAGTCTCTACCCACACATTAAATTGCATTTGCTTGATGTGCTGCTTGTTTGCAATTGATTATATAGACCTTTCAAATCTGAATGCAGGTATCTCCATGCTGAGATACTGTGGTTCTGGTTCATGTGAAGTAAGAATAAATAAAGGATTAAAAGGTTAGATAGAGGACTTGTGTACAATTCTCTTTCTTAACATTCATCTTTCTTTAGAGTTTAAATGGAGCATAAGCAATAAATTGGTCAAATGCTCAGACAATATGGCGTTTTTCCTCATGTGGAAACTACCTTCGATGTTTTTAGAAAAATATATAGGCAAAAAGATACCTCCAGGTCAGTTTAATCACCTATAATCACAAGCAAAGATTTTGGATAGTACTCTTATCTTGCCGTGTCTCAGTCAAAATTCAGGCACCCCAGTTTTCACTGGATCTGATAATAGATTCCAGCCACTTGCTCTTGGCCGTCCGTTGTGTCATGTCAATGTTGTACTTAATCACCTATAATCACAAGCAAAGATTTTGGATAGTACTCTTATCTTGCCGTGTCTCAGTCAAAATTCAGGCACCCCAGTTTTCACTGGATCTGATAATAGATTCCAGCCACTTGCTCTTGGCCGTCCGTTGTGTCATGTCAATGTTGTACTTGGACTAGTCTCACCCTAAAGCAAAATTGCCAGTATTAGACATCTACAATAGGTTTCTTCACGGAGAAACACCTGACATCAGGCTGCCTGAATATTCATATGCTGCTTATTATATAGATTGGTTTAGCTTAGCCAATGTACAGCATACATTGTACAATGATTTGAGAGTTAGTTACTATGATAAAAATGAACCTGAGTGTCCAGAGAAGAAAATTATGTATTTTAGTTGTTTCTTCCAAACTATTATTTTATAGTAATTGGTAACTATCATCTGAGGTTGCACAGGCATGTAGGATGAGGCCTCAGAAATGCTTATGCAGGGACCCCTCTCTCTTCCAATGTGACTGCTTTTGCTAGGTGTGAAATTGTAAAAAAGAAAAAGACAGTGTATTATGAAAATGATTGGTATCACATATTTTGACATTGCCTACAAGAATGCTAGACTTTGTAAGAAACTGTAAACTCCACAGCATCACACCACATGAACATGAAACAATACCAGAGGACAGACATAGCTATGTTCAGATGACTTTAGGTTCGTGATCTGTGCACCAGAATGAAAAGTGATGAGAAATATGTTTGAATTTTTTTTCAGGGAAGAGGAAACTTACAGAATGACGTTTGATAGGACCAAAACTATTCAAGAATTTACTTTGAATTCAGAGTGATTTTGCCAGAAGAAAAACACTTTTTCTTTATATTAATTTTTTTTTTTTTTTTTTTTTTTGAACTGCTTAAATATTTAATGTTTTTCATTTT
>JAOEHY010024402.1:13395-28661 GCA_025447955.1 Psilopsiagon aurifrons
ACACCTTTTGTAAGAGTATTTTCATTTCAAAGTTAACCATAAAAAAGGAAAAAAAAAAAAAAAAAAAGACAAAGGATTTCAAAATTAAAAAAGTCAAAATATTGACTATTAGACCAGATGACATTTTTGGAAAAATCCCAAATTAGTCTTTTATATCCCCAAAGGAAATCTGGTTTGGTTTGCTCGAACTAATGTTGGAGGGTTTTTTCATTCTGCTTTTTGCCACTTTTATAAATCAAAATTTATGTTTTCAATCTTTATTGTGGACCTTTTTGACAAGAGAGAAAGGCATTGTCCAGGGATTTTCAGAATTTACTTTAATAGGAAATGAAGCATGAATCTGGTGTGTTGACTGTCACATTAATTTCTCTGTCTTCAGAATAACCAAAAGCTTCAAAACTTTTCAATTTACAACTCTAAAAGTCTCCTAACATGCTGCCATTTATCTAGGATAGAGCTAGTGTAAGTTTTTTTTATATTGATGAAGTATAGACTGGAAATTAAGCACCTGATTTTTATACATATTCATCCCTGTAACCCTTCCCATGATGCCAATTAAAATTACTATAGGAAATGCTGCCTGTTTGCACAGGCAGATTAAGATATGTTGAACATATTTTTTTTCTAATCATCAAGCTTGCTCTCTAATAAAATCAAATCCCTAGCAACAATTAGAACCTTGCTATGGGCAGGCAGGAACATTACCAAAGAGCAGTATTAGAGATCTCTTTCCAGATTAACAGTTTGCTTCCATTCTACCTGTGTTTTATCCCTAAAGCAGAGTTTTCTCTACATATCTTATATACACTACCCTATAACCTGTACCTCATGGTCTACCCCTTGTTTTATATCACACCATGACACTGCCTGAACCATGCTTCTGAATATTAAGTTTGAAAACATTTTGGAGAAGATGCTTATGTTCAGGAATACCTGACTACAAAGACACCTCTGTTTGTAAGCTACATTTCAACTAATACAAAAATACATTCCAAGGTTAATTGCTCTGATTACTGCATTAACCAGAAACATGTTACTTTTCTTACACTAAAGCAAACTTTTATATACTTGTTCCTTTCTTATCTCCGAGGCTCAAATATTCTATCATCTGTCACAGAAATTTACAAAGACTTAGCAAGTTCTCTCAAAGGCATAGCAAGTTTTTATTTGCTAGCTGTTATTTCAAAGAACTTGCTGTACACCATAAATATCAAAATATAGTCAATAAAGATTGTTTCAAGCTTATAAGTGTATAAGAAATTTCTTACTAATACTAGAACTGTCATTTTGTCAGCTTGATGAATCTAAATTTCAGATCTAATTATAAAAACACGTGGATTTAGTTATTTTTTCATACAATCCTATGGATTCTACAGAGGAGGGCCAAGAGGACAATCAGGGACTGGACCACTGTCCCTGTGAGGACAGGTTGAGAACCTTGGGGCTGTTCAGCCTGAGGAAGAGAAAGCTCATGGAGACCTCATAGCAGCCTTCCAGTATCTGAAGGGGGCCTACAAGGGTGCTGAAGAAGGACTTTTCATCAGGGACTGTAGCAACAGGACAAGGGATAAGGGGTTCAAACTTTAACAGTGGAAGTTCAGGTCAGATATAAGGAAGAAGTTCTATACTGTGAGGATGGAGAGGCACTGGAATGGGTCATCCAAAGAAGTGGTAAATGCTCCATCCCTGACAGTGTTCAAGGTTGGATGGAGTCTTCGGTGGTACGGTCTCGAGTGAGGTGTCCCTGCCATGATGTGGCGTGGATGGAACTAAATGATCTTAAGGTCCTTTCCAACCCTAGCTATTCTATAATTCTATGATTCTATTTCAAAGAGAAGGAAAGCATTTTTGTACCACCGCAGGATGCCCTGTCAGCACACAACGTGAGAGTCCAATCTGTGAAGGGATGTCACTTTGGCTGGGGACAGCTTGTCACTGTGCATGGTCCTTTCCAACCCAACTCATTCTATGATTCTATGAATGTTAAAACTTCTGTATACAACAAATTGCTGCTAAAATTAATTCTATGAATTAAGACACAGCAAGTTCCACATAGTAAATGGTGTTTCTTGTACAGTATTAATCTACGTATACCAGTAACTGAGCTATGCTGAGTGAGGAAGCTGTTTGCAGCATAGGCTGGATGAACAAGATATTCTTTTCAGAAAGTAATTATGCTTTATGTAATGGTTCCTTGGTATGAATTTGCTTTTTCTTTTCCTTATGAGGGCATTTTATTGTCTTTATCATATTTCAAATCTCAGCACTACAGAAAAGCTAAAAGTTTTTTTGATGCTCTAACATTTTTCTTGAGGAAAACACAAACTTACTTATTCAAGTCTGAAGGTGAAAAAAAACACTGTTATCCTGATACTTCACACAGGTTATCAGCCCCTCAAGTACAGGCTAGAGCTTTCTATCCAGTTAGATATAACTGAAGGTTTTTTGTTTTGTGGGTTTGTTTTGTTGTTTTTTTTTTCATGATGGATAAATTATATTTAAATAGATATGTAAAATTTTCTTAGAGGTCCTGGCTACAGTCAATGCCTTAAATATCTTTTTCTCTACAGTCCTAACTCCCACCACTATTAGTGAATGAAGACCACTAAAACTGAACACAGCAATTCTTGTGGCATAATTCTGCTTCTAAGTGACAGGACAAATAAAGGAATAAAGAGGCTGAAAGAAGTATCTATGAAACATCTTCCTTTCCAAGATGTACAACTGTTTACAACCACTTTGTGACCTTAAGGGTAGGCACTAGACCCTCCAAATCTTCCTATTTGCAAAATAACGGCATGCTTTCTGTACCTCAGAAGCTTACCACACTATCCTTATTGCTCAATGAGATGTGCTGAAATTTCTTCTGAGATGCCAGGAGGTTGTATGACTGTCTCCATGTCATTATAGTGGAGCTAACCATCTTCTGTGAAGTGACCCAATGACTTCATTGTGAGCTGCTTATAAATATCTGTCAATGACCATCTAGGCTCTCCAGGATCCAGCAAGGGCTATTCTTCCATTTATAGCTTAAACATTAAGTGTCACTCCATCAATGCCTGTCAATTTCAAGGAAGAACGTCAAAGATGAGCAGAAAATAATGTGCTGTACTCTGTAGCTTGACAACAGGCTAAGTAATAATAATGAATAAACATGAAGAAAATCAGAATCATCCATTGGTTTCAAGAAATCTTAATGTTCAGAAGGAAAATCTTGAATATGATGCAGTTAGGGATGAATCTCTAAGAAACTACCGTGAAGAAGGGTCTCTCTTAAGCAGACTCTTTGACTGCCAAATCGAGCATAGGAGCTTAGGAGATTTTTCAGTTCATCAGCCTTTACCCTTTGTATTGTTTTCCAGATAGTGGCATACTCCCAAAAAAACAGGCCAGGAATGGACATAGCACAAAACTCAGCACTAAACTCTGCTGGACTTGTACTGGAGAAGCAATATGAGTTTAAGGATCCAGAAGCAAGGAACAGAATGGGCAAAAAGAAAGAGTTATTCTGTGTGAGATGAAGATGCCAAGAAATCCTGCTTGACCATTTTGACATAGAAAATAGAGTAACTGCAAGGAATGAAAAATTTGAGATCACTTCCCCTTTCCTTAGCTTTGAAGGGCTGGAGTATCAGACTGACTTGTCTTTCTGTGTTTGTAATATTGTTGAATAAGCTCTGGTAAGTGGTGGATATTTGACTTGTGTTAGGGTAGGTGGCTAGAAAGCTTCTGTGTCAGCATCTCCTAAACCATATAATGTAGTCTGCTTTGATTATTTCCTAATTCTGCCTAAATTAGACTAAGGAAATAGCTTTTGTGCAAGGTCATATAACACTTCAGTGACTGGCTGCCAAGAAAGGAATGGAAAAGCTTAGTTTAAACCTAGGATTTTGCCACACAGTAATTAAAGAAAGAAACAGGGAAACATAGATAAGTGAAAGCTGATGAAAGTGTGAGAAAATGTGACATGGAGCTGACTTTCTTATGTCTGTAAGGAATTAAAAAATACCATTTGTTTAACCTGTCCTAGAGGTATTAGTTGGATGTTCATAATGGTTTAGGAATCTTGTATGATTTTATTTATGCAAAATTTTCCTGCAATGATTTAAAACTTTAACTTCAGGCCCTTCTCTTCCTTTCTTCTTTTCCGTTCCTTTCCCTTCCCCTTCGAAAAAGCAGGTGCAGATTTAAGAGAAAAAGCTGAATGAGCAACTGAAGTTAAGAGATCAATACTAAGGAATTCAATTAAATTTCCCTCACAGGGGGTTTTCTCCAAATCTCAGTGAAGTCAACAGAAAGATTCCCACTGACTTCAGTGTGGTTTTGATGAGACCCAAGGGATATGGCCAGGGAGGGCCCCATCAGTGTTTTGATGACTTAGAGTCCTTCCTCTGAGTCACTTTCTTTTTTTTTTTTTTCCTTTTTATTTTTTTTTTTCTCTGCAAGAGATTATTATTTTTTTCCTCAGATTTGTACTTTGGGTTGCAGAAAGTCTCTATCCTGAGCCTCATTGAGTGGGTAAAACCTCCTCAAGTCTTCTCAGTATGTCTAGACAAACAGTGCAAAGAGATTTCTTAATCACCTTCCCTATTTCTCATGTGTCCTGGTCTGTTTTAGCCTTAAACAAGATTCCCATGTTTATGCAAAATATTAACTGGCTTTATTTTTATTAAGGGCATGCTTTATTAATCTTAATAAATCAGTTTGTCACTTGCTTTCTGACTGCCTCTCAAGTAAAAGGGGGATTGACTCTGCAGTAACACTGTTTATGTCATGCCTGAATAGTTTAAGGTGAGGCTTTGAGTAGTTTTATTGCTTTTGTTTATATAGGTAAACCCAATCTGCGTGTTTGAAATGATTGATGAAGTGCAGTCCCACTTGGAGTGTTTGTCATCATTCATGGACTGAAGTGACATTTCTTTATGTATTTTGGCATAAACATATGCAACTACTGGCAAAGCATTTGACCCTGGAGTCTGACTATTTGTCATTCTAATCTTTTTTTTTCTACCCCAAAGTCAGGCAAGTTACTGTATATTCTATCTGCATCCATGTTGCTAATTATTCAAGAGACAGTAAAATAATCCTGTGGCTGGAATACCATAAATTGCTGAATGTGCATTCTTCTTTTCACAAGTTAGGTACTTTGCTACAGTATAAATAAAGTTGGGCTGTGTGTAAATGTCAAGAACAGATATACTGAGCTACAGTAGCTAGTCAGTAAAGTCTGAAGCCTATCTTGTGTCACTAGAATAAGGCAAAACACCAAACATGGAATTTAACAAATCGAATGTGAGGAAAGATTAAGCAAAATACATTAAATATATCTTGGAATTTTCCAATAACACAGTTACAATGAAAAGCAAGTAACCAATAATTCACATTATGTGGACAGAGATAAATGGATAGTGCCTTAACCTTCAGGCTCAGAGTTCAGGCTGTGTGTTGTCTTGTTGGAAAACAGCTGATTATTTATTGGGGAAAATGTCAGAAAAAAAATTAAACTGCAAAGTAATTTTCCCTGGAAAGCATTCATATGTCATTTATAAAATGTATCAACTTTTTTTAAACAAGTCATAAAAATGTGATACTTCTTCAATGCTTACTCTTCTAAATAATAGTTCTGAATATCACATCTGTATCTACAATAATTGAGATAGATTTCGATATTTGGATAGAGTAAGGGAATGATGAATATGATTGATAGAAAATCAGTCCAAATCCTTAGATCAAATTTGTGTCCCAAAATGGCATATTAAAATGGCTTTCATTCTAAACTTAGATAGTGCTTCCTGAATTTGCAGTAACATTATCTGTTTTTATGAAGTGATGAAGTATTCTCTTGGGTTTGCTTTAAACTTATACACGTTTATATGTAAAGAAGCATCATGCAAATTATTCAGAAATGCAGTGTACTGATGGAAGTTTTCACTTTTGGTTTCAAATGTTTACCTAGAAGGACAGAAGACTAACAGAAGCTAAGCCGGTTACCCATCTACACATGAGATGACACAAGATGTCTACACATAGACATCCATATCTAGAGGATGCTTAACTCTAGAGTAGCTGAGGAGCCCTCTAGTTTCCATTGACAGGATTGGCTAAGGGTCAGTTCAGTTGCCCGCATATAAGTATCCCAATTCCCTTGAGATCTACATTGGTCTCCAGCTGTGAGGGAGCTTTAGTACTTATAGATAAAAAGATACTAAAAAGGTATTCAGATTTGGTCTTGAACAAAATTCCATGCTCATATAGAAAACAAACAGAAACCCACTAAAGTAAGGTACCTAACTTTGCTATATATCTTTCAATTCTTATTAAACCATGAATTCAGATTCTATTAACATATTGAGTGGTAATAAAAAGTCTGTTACAAATGTAACAATATATTCTATTGGTACCAATACCTATACACAAGACTTCTGCATAAAACCCTATTATTTAAGGCATCTCTTTCTGATGCTTTCAAGAAGTTTCTAAAAGACAGGAAAGCTAAGTATTTGGAGCTGCCTCCATTCTCTGTGCTCTAAGACTAATAGCCATAGTCATCTGTATTTTCCTTCCCTTCTCCTCTTCTCTTTTATCCACACAAAGATAGCTTTATATATTTTTTTTTCCTATTACACTTGTCAAGGACTTTGATTTCCTCATAGTTTCTCTATTAAAATTTTACTACATTTCACTCACAGTGTTAAATAGAATCTATTTTGAGTGTTTTTCAAATACCAAAAAACCAGACAAAGGTTACTATCATGTTCACAGAAATGCTTCCAGTCTCCATCTCCCCCTCAAAATAACCCTGGCATAAAAAGGGAAAAAAGATGAGAAATGTTTGGGATTTCTTCATGGGGAATACTTGCCCTTTGAATGATGACACATTTCTTTGTGCTTTTTGTTATAGGAAATGACATATAGTTGGAAAAATGTCTGAGAAATGGTTCTCATTATCAAATCATTCTATGCAGTGGATGTATCATAACATTGCTAAAACCCAAGATAAAAACCAACTGTTTCTGTACAGGAAGATTGGCAAACAATATGCTGCTGGTGCACTGTTGTTTTACCTGTTGTGCTTTTTTTTGCTGGAATAGAGCTCACGTAAATGATCCATCAAAAATATTTGTGGGATTGGGAGGAAAGAGGGGGTTACTTGTCAGGTTTGTCACTATTTCTGCCTAGCTCTTTTCTCACCTTTGACTCCTTCTGGGAGCTGTTTTGGAATATGTGATGATATGTTGCGTTAGATATGTAACAATTCATGTGTAAAGCAAATACAGTACCACTTTAAGTGAATGTCTGTCTTGATAAAAGAATGTATTCCAATTACATTAATCCATTAATGGTTCATTTCCTCAGATAATTGGCTACTTATGTGCTCTTTATTTGCATCTACCAAATACATGGCCTAGAGTCACCAGTATCTATGTTGAGGCTAATGATTTCATCCTAGGTTGGCACTTCCAAGCTAGGACCACTTAAAACAGCATAACTTCAATTCATAGATTCACCAGAAAAATAAGTTTTGTTCAATGATTGGTTTCCTGCCTTCCAGTTACAGCTTATAGCTAATTCTGCAGGCTTTCAAATTCGTCTTTAAAAGCAGTATGGAAAGAAAAAGCAATGTATTTTTGATTACTGTGTTAAAAAATCAGTCCAAAATTATAATTTGTCATTAGTGTTTTTTGTGGGTGAATAACGATTGAAACAAACAAGCAAAAAAAAAAACCAAAACCAAAACCAGATATTTTTTACCATTTAGGTATTGAATTTTGTATCTGCTACTAGGGAAAACTATTTTTTTCAGTAAAATAACAGATTATTCCAGTCTGAGAAAAAACTTACACTCACTCTTTTACAAATATATGGTCTGGTATATTTGAAATAAACTCCAGGTCTCACCTTTCAGAAATGTGGTAAAGTTTGCACTCAGTCTTCAAGTTTTGGCTTATTTATAGATTTCAAAATTTGGTTCATATGTGTCTATCAGTAACTATTTTGATAATTGTTGATTTATAATCCCTTGGGAGAAGCTTAATTGTGCAAAAACTTCTTAATAACTGAAAGGGGGAAAAAAATCCCTTATATTGCAATGCAAGAATTTCCAAGTTTGCTCCCTTTCTTCTCCATCTCACATCTTTATTTCAGTTTACATTTCATGCTTTTGGCAGAGGTGTCAACTGTCCCAAACATTGATCAAGCTTCTTGAAGTTTTGGCAATGTCTTTCTCCTGAAGCTCCATGGATGTATCAGTGTCCAGAATCCCAGAGATGCTATCCTCCATCTTCTGAAAGTAATCAAAAAGATCAGGGTGTGTTTCCTTGTCACCTTGCAATATACATTATGGGCTGAATGTGGAATTCAATGAATCTTCCCTGTTGAAACTGAAAACTATTCATTCCTTTTTTAAAGCATGCTTTCTGCAGAATATTTTAGAATTTGGATTTTGTTTACTTGCTTGTTTACAAAAAGCAAACAACCCAAGCCACTGAGTGTTTCAGCTCTTAAAGAATATCAGGGAAGAAATTCAAACAAGTCCTGAGACTCATATTGTGGAAGCCATCGAACAGGTAATCGCAGTCACCCCTTCTAGCTTTAGAAATCCATGGAATACCAAGTGCCCTGGTACACAGTACCTTCTTGTAGGAGTTCAGATTCAATGGCTGCTTCTTGTTTCAGGCACTGACTCACTTCTTAAGAATAAAAGGTCTACTAAGTCATACTTTCTACTGTGAGACAAAGAAAAAAGATGCAACATTTGATCTCAAAATTTCTGCCTGCCCAGAAAAATGGAACGGCTGATGACAATTGAATCTCTCTTCCTGAGTATATAATGTTTTTCTTGCACAGTTACATGAACCTAATAACCATATCAATCAGGGTTCTTGAAAGTAAAGCAATATATTCTACTGAAGTGTATAAGGAGATGTTGAGGTTAAGAAGGTGTTTGAATTTCTGGATGGATGACAAGGTTGTTTTTGTTTCAAAGTCAACTGGCAATATGAAGAAGCTGAGAAACACTAGGCAAAGTATACTCAAAGAAGGAAGTGAAGTTTGCAAAGAGAAAGAAAAATCACTTATATGGAAGACCTTATGTTTCAAGTGCTCCTGGGTTTACACATACATAGATAAGTCTATGTAGATTTGTATCAAAGCTGGTATGAGTGCAACAATGGCACTTATATGGTATATTTGGAATTGAAAATGCAGCAAGGATACTGTGAAGTTTCAGTATGTTCAGGGCACAGTTATGATATGTCATAACTCAAAAACAGAAAAAAAAAACCCACAAAAAAAAAAAAAAAGACAAAAATCTATGGATAGAAAAGAGCCTGGAAGATGGAAGCAGCTAGGAAAATAGGTACAGAATGACAATTTGATGTCCAGCCCTTGCCTTCATAAAGGCTTTTAACAATTCTTGGGTAATAAAAAGATATTTCATCCAAAAAAATTAAATGTAGCCTGTGGCCTCAAGTTCTTCAAACTAATTCTTCTACTCTTTGGGACATTGCTCTTTCATGCTCCTGATTTCCCACTCATGGCTAATATTGTTCTTCTGGATTTTTAGCTACTTCATTGAATTTGCTCTTCCCATTCAAAATCCCAGAGGAGATCACTCTCCCTGAAAATCTTGATTGGCTCTAAAATGGATATACAGCCCAGCTCACCTCTTTTCAGGGTAAGGCTTCAAGAACATTGAACATTTTGAGAAATGACAATAGGAGCATTCAGGCTTCGGTTTCCCGGCTTTCCAACCAACAGCCTGCCAAAGTATTTGTCCTGGGTTCAGCAGTAGCAGTCACTTTTCTCCTTCTAAGTAGCTGGCACAGTGCTGTGATTTTGACTTTCAGTCTGGGAACAACACTGATAACACAGATGGTTTTAGTTGCTGCTCAGTAATGTTTAGTCTGACCAAGGACTTTCTGAGCCTCATGCTCTGCCAGGGAGGAGGGGAAGCCGGGAGGAAGCAGAGACAGGACACCTGACCCATACTAACCAAAGAGGTATTCCATACCACAGCACATCATTCCCACTATATAAAGTGAGGGCACTTACCTAGAAGGGCTAGGTCAGTGCTTGGTTGGGCTGGGTATCGGTTAGAGGGTGGTGAGCTGTTCCATTCTCTTCATTGTTATTTCCATTATCATTATTATTATTGGTGGTAGCAGTAGTGGTTTGTGTTATACCTTATTTACTGGGCTGTTCTCATCTCAACCCATGGGAGTTACATTCTTTCGATTCTCCCCATCCCCCTGGGAGCAGAAGGAGGAAAGAGAGGGAGTGAGAGAGAGACTGCATGGCTGACTGAGGTTAAACCATGACAGTACTGAAGTTATTAAAAGTAGCCAAGTTATTTGCAGCTCATGCTGGCTTAATTCCCACCTGCTGTGATTCTCAAAGGTATGTATCTCAGCATAGGTGTTATTTCAATATAAAACTACACAGGGAAGAGGATCACTTTGCTTTCACTGTCTTACGGAGTGGAAGGAACTGAAATTTGCTCATCTTTACTAAAATGTGTTTGGTTTTTTTGTCATTGCTTAAATAACAGCTACTGATACACTGATAGGAAGCATTTATCATTCAACCTTTGGAAAAGTTGGAAAATTCACCACTGGTGGTTAGCCCAAAAATAGATAAAAAGGATTGAAAATATGGCCAAATTTGAAAACACAAGATCCCAATAGGTATTTTATATTAACTGCCACGAGCAAACAGAAGCAGAAACCAGTATCTAACTTGGAAAATGACCATCTGGAGAAGACTGAGACAATGGAGATCAAGCTTCAAGTAGTTACACAGAGCAGAACAACTGCAACAGAAACTCCATGTTGTCAACTCTGTAGAGATGTGCCAGGATGATCATGTCTGATCTTTTAGACAAACATGTATTTGGGCTATTTCACAGCTCATTTCCAAGGTAAGCAAGCCTGTTTTCTTTCTGCAGAAACCTAGTGTTGACCTAGATTTCACAATGCCACAGAGATAAGGCACATATAGACAGATGGGGTCAAAGGGAAGTGCTTCCGACTGCTGCAGTACAGACAAGGACAGAGACAGTCTTGAACTTACAACTTCCCTGGTTTAACACTGGGCCAAAACAGACTCAAGTCTCTGCTTCAGATCACATGAGAAAGTAATCCTCTCTCCCCAGTCATGAGGTTATTAGGTACATTCCTCTTGGTCTTCATCAAAAGCTCCAGGCATGTGTTTCCTTAACAAAGAAGGAGAAGCTTTCAGATATGTCAAAAATATTTGTGAAATTATAAGTCTTCCCACTGCAGCTTGAAATTAGATCCCTGTATCAGAACATTTTATGCATTTTTCACCTTAAAACAAGTACAAATAAATTATCCGATTTCTTTATATAAGGAATAGAGCAGTGTTTGATATTATAAAAGATAAGAGCAAACACTTGAGCATTTTGTATCTGTTCACATGTTGCATTCCTTGCAAACCTCTTCCAGACTCTAATCTGAACAGAGCTGGTATCATCATATAGTGGTCAGTGGCTATTCTTGCATCTGCAAGTAATTTAGCACAAAAGGCCAAAGTAGGTGATGATGAGGTCTCAGCACTTGTTATACACATTTTAGTTCTGCTTCACACAAGACCTAAGCTTGTCCCCTGGACTGAACGTCCCAACCCTGCATATAGTTTAACGCTGTTCAGAATAGCAGCTACTGGTTTTTCTGTTAGTGACTGGTTCATACTTGGTGTACACCTGAGCCCTTCAAAAGGAAACCAGTTCATTCATTAAGAAGACCCTGTGAAGCAAACCAACCTTCAGTTAGTGGAGACAGAAGCTTTATCTCAAAATTTAATTACTGCTCAGACCAAAACATTAATGCAGACATGCAGACACAACCTGTGTAAATGCGGGTGTGAAACTTGAATTAAACATTACGATTGAACACAATTCCAAACTTCCTCTATTTGAAAGTATACATAAGGAATTTTTAAAACTTTAACGAAGCAACAAAATTCTTCAGCACACTGCATACAAAGTGTTTCTTGGAGATTAAAAAAATATTGGGAAATGTAAAAAAAATAATGAAATAATGTCAGTGTTATGTAATTCATTTTCAGTGAATATTTACAGCATTTCTGAGGGTTTTTTTCCCCATTCTCTGACAGGTGCTAAAAGGGCACTGACTTTTCATAATATTTTTACCCAAGGTTGGGTAAAACCTTCATGCGCTTTGAGATCAGGTTCACTTTGAAAAAGCATCCAAAATTTCAAATGTGTGTTTGGAACTCCAGAAACCCTCCAGCTCCAAACCCACACCTCTCTTTCTTTCCCATCCAAACAAGCCCATGACTGTTGCTTTTCCTCCAGCAGACCAAGCCTAAAGCACACGTCATTACATCTTTGGAGAGACTGCGTAGGCTGCTTACCTTACCAGCTCATCAAGAAATGGGCAATTTACCACTGCTCACCTGCCTGGAAGGTACTGTTGCCCTAAGGTGAGAACTGACTGTGTAAGGACTTTTACACTATAGTAACATAAATTAGAGAAGCTTGGGGAATTTTTAATAAGGACTCATTTTTTAGGCATGACTGTAATCCCCACTAAGCAACTTCTTCTGCATTCATGTTTGGTGTTATTCTGCTTCATAATAGCAAGAAAAGACTGTAGGACAATGTGCTTCTAGAGGCATACTACTTTTATCATTGTACCTTTCAGAGCTGGTAGTCACTTGGCCATCAGCTCATGTCTTATAACACCACCCAAAAGGCTCTAATTCTCACAACACAATACTCTGCAACTCAATTAAATTATATGTTAGAGAGTTACTAAACTGTGGTGATAAATACTGCTCACAGCAGCACTAATGCTTTGAACTGAGGTGCTCTGGCTTTTTTGAGGAAGATGTGTGTATGCATTTGTTGGTTCAGTAAGTCATGAGACTCACTGCAGTTTATTGTACTGCCGGGTTGCATGGCCTGAAATTGAAACCTACATGTTGTTGGACTGATTCAAAGGAATTTGAGATAAGTGGAAATCTGCTGCTAAAGATGTTCATTTTGTTCTCTCCTTTGTAAATTTCTTGTGATATTATTCTTGTTCAAATACCTTCTCTGTGCTATAGCTAATGGAGGAATAAAAGGAACTTTCCCTGGGTCTTCTTGGTTTTCATTCATGGATATATTTATGATTCTCCTGTATTCATTTTTCAAGGTTGTTTCTGCAATTATGACACATTATTAAGGCAATTCAAAATAATGTATAGACTTTTTCCTCTACTGATGGTTTCCTTGTCCTTTCTCTTTCTTTTCTTTCCCTTTCTTTTTTTTTTTTCTGACGATGAAACACAGTAAAAAGCAGACTGTGCTTACTCAGTTTTATTCATGTTCTTTGGCTTACCATCTCAGAAACATTCTTGATTTACTGAAGTATAGGATGCAAGGCTGTTTATGAATATTTCTTTTCACAGTTGTCCTGGGTTCAGCAGTAGCAGTCACTTTTCTCCTTCAGTAGCTGGTGCAGCACTGTGTTTTTTACTTTCAGTCTGGGAACAGTGCTGATAGCACCGATGTTTTCAGTTGCTGCTCAGTAAAAAGGACTTTCTGAGTCTCATGCTCTGCCAGGGAGGAGTGAAAGCCGGGAGGAAGCAGAGACAGGACACCTGACCCAAACTGACCAAAGAGGTATTCCATACCACAGCTCGTCATGCCCACTATATAAAGTGTGGGAACTTACTTGGAAGGGTTAGATCACTGCTTGGGTCGTGTTGGATATCGGTCTGCAGGTGGTGAACGGTTGTATTCTCTTCCTTGTTATTTTCATTACCATTATTAATATTGGTGGTAGCAGTAGTGGTTTGTGTTACACCTTAGTTACTGGACTGTTCTTATCTCAGCCCGTGGAAGTTATATTCTTTCAATTCTCCTTGTCATCCCTTCGGGAGCAGAGGGAGGAAGGGGGGAAGTGAGCTAACAACTGTGTGGCTGATTTACTGCTAGGCTTAAAACCACGACAACAGTACCCAAAAAGGAACAAAGATCAAACCAGCAAAAGCACAGGCTAAGGTACAGAAGAAGGCTGGATTTCTTTTTTTCTTCCCTATTCCTATGAAACAGAAGGAGACATCTCAGCTGGGTATTACTCATTACAAGACTGATTTGATTTCTGCAGGTGGCAGAAGTAAAAGACTTAGCTATGCAGGGCTTGAGGATTAAAAGAAAGAAATTGGTCACAAGTTCTTTCACTTCTTCAAATTCTAATGGGGATGAGTAAAATGTTACCTGACTTATTTAGTATGAAATTCTTTATGTCACTCTTTTGTAACCTACAATATTGTTGGATAATAGGAAAACACTGACCAAAGCCTCATGTTCATTAGGACAACGATGGAAGAAGTTATTGTGGGGATCTGTTACAGGCCACCTGATCAAGAGGACTCTGTGGATGAAGCACTATATAGACAGACAGCAACAGCCTCACACTCGCAGGCCCTTGTTCTCATGGGGGACTTTGACCACCCTGATATCTGTTAGAGGGACGGTACGGCCTGGCACAAGTAATCCAGGAGGTTACTCAATTGTGTGGAAGACAACTTTCTTTTGCAAGTAATAGAGGAGCCAACAAGGAGAGGTGCCGTGCTTGACCTCGTGCTCACCAACAGGGAAGGGCTGGTTGGAAATGTGGTGCTCCAGGGCAGTCTTGGTTGCAGAGGTCATGACATGGTCAAGTTAGAGATCCCCAGGACAGTGCAAAGAGCGTACAGCAAGCTCACTGCCCTGGACTTCAAGAGAGCAAACTTTGGTCTTTTCTGGAACCTGTACAGCAAGGTTTCAAGGAATATAGCCCTAGAGGGCAGGGGGACCCAAGACTGTTGGTTGGTATTCAAGGATCATCTACTACAAGCTCAGGAGCATTGCATCCCAACTAGAAGGAAGTGCTGCAGAAGGGCCAGGAGACCTCTATGGATGGATAAGGACCTGCTGAGGAAACTTTGAAGGAAAAAAGAGGCTTATAAAAGGTGGAAGCAAGGACATGAGGCCTGGGAAATACAAGGATGTTGTCCAGGAACCTAGGGACCAGGTTAGGAAACCTAAGGCACAGCTAGAACTAAACTTGGCTAGGGATGTTAAAAATAACAGGAAGGGATTCTACAGGTATGTAGCAAATAAAAGACAAAGGACAACATAAACCTGCTCCGGAACCTATCAGGAGAACTGGCTACCCTGGATTTGGAAAAGGCTGAGGTTCTTAATGACTTCTTTGCCTCGGTCTTCACTGGCAAATGCTCTGACCACACCA